>PVIJ01004977.1:89560-109985 GCA_004024925.1 Scalopus aquaticus | reverse complement strand
CTCCCAAGGTGGTGTCTTCCCGCCACTGAGGACCTGAAGCAAGCAACAGCCAGACAATAGGCCAGGATCCAACTCATGAAGAAGACAGCGGAAGACACAACGGGAGACGCTCACCAGAGCTGCCAAGATGCCCCAGGACAGCACAAGACAAGCAAGCGACACTCAAAACAGCAGCTGCAGCAGCCAAACGACCCAACAAATGGCCACACTCATGCAGCTCAGCGAGGCGCCTGCTCCGGTCCTTCCCTTCCAGCCTATCACAACAGCAAAGCTGGAAACACTTTCAGTCGCTGAGCTACCTGCAGAGCCGCCGAACTTTTCTTCTCTCAGGTTGGCTGCTGAAGCCTCTCCATGTCCTTCAGAGGCCCGCAACAGCCTTCTGGAAGATCGGTATGGTGGGGCAGGAATGGCTGACCCCAGAATTGCTGAAGATCTGAAAATGCTCAAATCCCAAAGGCTAAATAGCAGGGGCTGCTTCTCAGTCCCTTGTATTTCTTATGAGAGTCTCCACCCCACTGATACTTTGTTCACATTTCACTTGGGGCTATTCAGTCTCACCAGCACTCCCCTCCAGGGGGCGCCACCTGTAACAGTCTTTGGCTTCAGCCTCCAGTAACCCTCCTTCCCATCAAAGCTGAAAATCCAAGTATAGTTTAAGGTCGGCCCTCCCTAAGTGCCAGTTTCACTTCCTTAGATCAATCAACAAAAACATGAAACCCATGGATAGAAAAAAAATCCACAGATAGAAAAAAATGCACATATAAGAGTACCCTCAAAAGTCAAAACCATGTTGTTCAAGCATCAACTGTATTTACTTTGTAGGGTTATTGTGGGGATCAAATAATTTGTATTTGGGAATTTAGAACCAGCTATATTAAGTATACAGTTTTTAAAAATCTGTGTATTTGCCTGCAATTTTCTGGATTCTTATGAGAACAGAGAAATTCCTGGTTTCAAGCCTCACCCCCCGCTTCCTCTTGGTCTAAGGCAAGGTGAGAGGAAAGACTGTGTCAACAAGGGTTTTCAGGGGCTTGGCACACAGTAGGCACTCAATAAACATTTACTGCCTCTTCTTGCCTTAAACACTTAGTTTTCATGAAGAAATAGACATCTATCTATCTGTAGCTCTGGCCCAAAGCTCCCATAAGGAGTCAGTGGCCTTAGCCAATGAACATTTTCACCACACCTGAGGGTTCTTTTGTGGCCTGTTCCCCAGATGTAAGCATGTTACTGACTTCAATCACCAATGATTTTTAAAACTTTTATATGTATTTTTTAACTTCGTGTGTTGAATCGTACATTATGTATTCTTTTGTATTTGACAATTTTCACTAAACTGTTACTGAGATTCATGCATTCTGTTTTTTGTCACCATTCCATTGTGTGAATACATCAGTTTGTTTATTTAGTCCATTTTGATGGGCATTTTGGTTGTTTCCGGTTTCAGGTTACTAATGAATAAACTTTCTATGAACATTTCTTAAGTTCAAGCCTTTATGTATCCATGTATTTTCATTGTTCTTGAGTAAATACCCAGGAGTGGAATGCTGGGTTATAAGGTAGGTGTATGTTTGTCCTTATTAGAAACTACTGAACAGTTTTGCCAAGTGGCTGTACCATTTTCCACAAACTGTGTAAGGTCCAGTTGTTCCATATGTTTGTTAACGCTTGATATTTTCAGTCTTTTTGAAAGCTGTGTATCTGTGTCCCCTTCCTCTATGCATATATTATACTTGAATAAAAACTTAAGAAAGCAAGTCAACAATAAAAATGATGGTGGCTGTGTCTAATGCCAAAATTCTGAAAATTCAAACGAATCATCTGGATGTTTTGTTGACATCTGTCAGGAATCTGATAACAAAATGTTACCCTATTTAAATGAGTTATTTTTATTTTATATCATGCAGAAATATTAAGGAGTTGGACCTAGGGTTCGTTGGGGAAATATTGTTTCTTAAAAAAACGGTTTCCCTAAAAGTTGCTTGGAAATCTTTTCGTCTCTTAGAAAAACAGTTTTAGTGTTAATAAGACTTACAATTCAGAATATTTTTTTCAGGAGCTCACTGCTTTTCTTCTTTTTTTTTTTCCCTCCTATTTCAGAGCATAAATGCCCAGTGGACGAGCGGGAGCAGTTAGAGGAAACGTTGCCCCTGATTTTGGGGCTCATCTTGGGTCTCGTCATTGTGGTGACATTGGCGCTTTACCATGTCCACCACAAAATGACAGCCAACCAGGTGCAGATCCCTAGGGACCGATCCCAATATAAGCACATGGGGTAGGGGCCATTAAGCAGGCAGCCCCAAGCCCTCTCCCCCAGCTGGATCAGGTAGAGAAACTAAAGCACTTTTCCACCTTGTACACGGGATACACCAACATAGCTACAATCCAACAGGCCTGGGTATCCGAGGCTTACTTGGCTTGCATCCATGCTTAAATCCAGGGATGGGGGGATTCTTCTGGATTCATGCAATGAATATCAGTGTTCTCTCCATGCTGGGCAGTGGAATGGAGGGGTCAGCCAGCTTTCAATGCTCACAGTGGCTTGGCTTTGACCCTTGAAGGAACCACACATAACTCAGAAGGGTATCTAGCTCTTAAATTTAGGGATTAAAACCACACTTCTTTTGGAAAGACACCTCTTTAGGTTCCGAGGAATATGGGGTGATTCATTCCCTTGAATACAGCTGACTTATCCTATACAGTTGTCAATGCACACAAATTACAGCCTCATGCTCCCTACAGCAAGACCCTGAGAGTGATCCATGCTTCTGGCTGGCATTCTGCATGTCTAGTGATTGTCTTGGGAATGTTTCACTGCTACCTGCACCCAGTGACTGCAGCGCCAGAACCCGTTTAATGTAACTATGCAGTTATTTGGACTTCATAGTATGTCAGGCCCAAGTAAGGGGACCTGAAGAACCAACCATGTGAGTCTGTTTTTCAAAATTAATTAAAACACAATACTGTATACTGCTTGACTCCTTTATTTTTGAAATAAGAAAACAAAACAAAAAATGGTTTCTTGGGCTTCCAGAGGAGAAGGCAGTGGTGAAGGACTTTTCATTTCTGCAACAGAAAAACACAGAAGGGCAGGAAGAATAAGGGGAAAGTTCGTTTTTCCAAGTGGAAAGTAATGAATTATTTTACATTGAAGTCATTTTTAATAATAGTACCCCTTAAGTGATTTCGTCTAATATTGCTTCTGATACTTCTTGACCTTGAGATTGGCATTTCACTATGAATTAAAAAGGTGGACTGAACTTGGTGACCTAAGTTGAATTGTATTTGGAGCAAAATACGACTTACGGAAACTTCCTTGATAGATGTACACAGCTTGAATGCTACTCACTGTCCATATCATTTTTTCCGGGAGATCTGAATAGAGGTAGGGGAAGTATCCTTGGCTCTGACATTAAAGTAAGAACTCTTCCCCCACACCACCCTCCATGGAGTCTCCACCATGTGAGAAATTAACTCATGAGTTTATCTCCTTAGAACATCAAGTACTGACTGTAGCAATCCTTACAAGTTCTTTATCTCAGCAAATCTTGATATGTATCAGCCAGTTGCTATTTTATTACCCATTTGTCTAGTAGAATGTGAACCTTAATTCCCCCCCCCCACCCCGCATGATTTCTTTTCAGCTTCTCCCTGATACCAGTGGGGATTAAGCCCCCATTCTTCAAAAAGATTTTAAGTTGAACAGGAAAAGGAGATGCGGATGATGCCTGTTGATCTCCCTATTTTGTGGTTTGTTCCACTCCTATCTCTTCACCAGAGACAGAGTGGGGAGCAGAACAGGCAGATTTACTGAAATACACTGCTTAGGGGAGCAGCGGGCGAGACAGGAGAGGTCTGCTGCACCATATATGGGTTAGTTCCTGGCCAGAATCTGAAACTCAGGGCTTAGCAGTGATAGTGCTGAGATTTAACCCCTGAGCCACCAGGGAGTCCCTTTTCTCTAACTCTTTAGAAAAAAAAAGACCTTTCTGAGATACTTACAAAAACACCTGTGTGTGATTTTTTTTTTAATTTCCACAAACCATAGGGCTCATTATTCATTTTGGAATTATGATGCATTCATTTATTCAACAAACAGGTTTTCTGATCCTGCTGAAGTGCAGATTTGGTGTTGGGCATACAGTAGTAACCTTGACAACTTGGAGTCTATAGGGGGAGGACTGACAAAAAAACAACACACATATTCTAAATATACAGAGTACCCTTGTGCTTTACAAAATGTCACATGGCTACACCCCTCTGTATAAGCTAACTAAATCTTTCTGGACTCCAAATCTCTGAATTCTCAAAATTAAGAGATTTTTCCATCTGTGATATGCGGTGTGAACAATCCTTATGACTACAACTTATTACTGATCACATCCACTACTGAGCAGTCCTTAAATTAGGTCTCAAGCTTAGTTTAATTTCCTTGAACCTAGCTTTATTTCTCTCAGCCCTGTCTGTATTTTCATGATCAACTAAGCAAAATAAAGAGGAGTATCCCAATCAGGGCAGGGGCAGTGGTCTCTGGGTGAAGGCAGGGTGGTCAGGGGGACGGAAGCAACCCCGGGCCTCAGTCCTGGGTTCCCTTCAAGTCCACTGCCATTGTCCTGCATCTTGCAGCTGCTTCTGTACCAGGACCGAGCTGAGGGGATGGCGCATCTCTCTGCGTTGCTTCCTAAGTGTGGAGACAGGAAAGGAAACAAACACATTAACCACAGATGCTCAATTACTCCTTTAGCAGTCATTTTTCTTTTTTACTGGGGTTTGAAACACAAACGCCTTCCGGCACAAAAGGATGCTGAATCTAGTAGCTGGTTTGCCTGCTTGGAAAATCCAGGCTGGATGAACCATAAGCAGAATTCTTTGTGGAGGCGGGGAGCGGGGACTTTAATTTAAATTCTGAGTGTGGTTCGTTGCAGGGTTCCCCCGTTCTCAGGAAATAGGGTCCAGGGAAGTTGCCTGGTGGTTGTGAGGGAGGGAAGGATATGCTATTATCCAGCCTGAGAAAAATCTCTGAATTACCACTACTCTCTTTTTTCCAATTGTCCAATCCTTTTGTTAACAAAGACTTGGCAAGGCTGAACCGGCGTGGGAGACACGAGAGAGATGTGAATGGAAAAATGGGAGGAGAGATGGTAGAAATGACCTGCAGTGGTCTGATGGAGGCGGAGTGCTACTTTCAGCGATGGGAGGAAGTCTGAAATGGCACTGGGCACACACACTTCCCTAGAACAAATACTCAAGTGACCCGAGCCAGACAGACGCAGCGTTGAATCAGTACTTCTCAAAGCGCAGGGTGCAAGTAGCTTGCATCAGAATCACCCTGGGGCCTGCAGAAAAAGATCAGCCTAGAGCAGCACCTCAGACTGATTGAGAATCTCTATGATCACACCTGTGCATGTGTAGTTTTACAGCGCTCCTCAGGTAAGTCTGATGCAGCAATATGAGAATTTCTAGTTATAAAGCCTTTTCTATCAGCCTAGGTGCAATATTAGTCAAATTATTTGGCTTCTCTGTGACCATTTGCACATCTGAGAATGAAGCTCATGTCCCCCCTCCCCCACGCCGCCTTACAAAGTTATTTGAGGACTGATGACAGTCCCCCCCCCCACAAAGTTATTTGAGGTCTCATGACAATACATTAAGTTCCTAGCACAATAGCTGGCACATAGGAAACAAGCCATTATTATTAATTACATTTTTCTAGCCCATTTCGTGACATGTGTATTCTAATTCTACTTGCTATGGAAGTTCAGAGATGATCGAAAGTTCTAACACAGAGGTTTACAACCTGACAACCACCGTTATCTGTGTCATTTTATTATCACCTCAGAGTATATTTTAATGGGGTGTCCCTCTCCTCCCATCCCTCAGCCTAGTCAACCACTCAGGGGGTTATCAGTCGAGGATTGTGATTTGGGGAGACACTGTTGAAATCCATGAGCATGAATGGGAAAAATAAATTACACCTCTAATTTTTACTAATGTCAAATAAAAGGCAGCATTTCTTTCAATTATGAACATAGGCACCAAATCACTAGTATAAGCAGGATTTACGTATTTGTCATCAGTAGGACTCATACTATACTTGTTGGAGACATCTCAAAAAATCATTTATATTCATTACTCTGAAATTACAGTAGTTACTAGATCCATCACATGATCTTGTTATTTAGTAAATTATAGCCACAATATATTAAAATATATTTTGATAGCAGTACTTTAGCTTCCTGTGTATTTTACTTTATGCATTTAAAAACTTTTTTTTTCTGAGGACGGTTATATAGGTTTCAGCCAGGCAGAGGCTGAAAAAATTAGGCTAAGAACTTCGGGGCTAAAGGCTACTTTAGTTGTCATTTAAAGTAGCGGGACCTGTCTGGCTGTCTACTGGGGAAGGATTCCTAAAGGTTCATGCTGCAAGTAAGTGTTTGTTGCCATCGATCACTTGTTCTCCAGACCCTGGTCTGGGTGCTGGGGACTTATCAGTGAACAAAACAGGTAAAAAATCAAAACATCTTTTATGTGAACATACCTTTCAGGGTAAGGAATCCCTTTGCTTTGAAAACAGTTTATTTCGATCCTGAAGTCAAAACCCATAGACGTTCTCAAGTCCTCTTTTTGTCCTTCATTAACTCTACGTACATAGGAGCTGCCATTAGGGCCCTAGCCATGTTCCCCCAGCTCACCAGGAGTTCATGTGCTGACGATTTCGGTAGATGCCAATGACTTCCTGGACCTCTGTCCCTTTGTCAGCATCACAAACTTTGCCGATGTACTGGACAAGAAGCAAGTTCTGAGAGTCAGTGCTCTAGGAACAAGTCTTAATGACTGAGGGGCAGGAGATGGAGATAAATATGCCAGCATCTTCACCCCAGGAGGGACCATTCTGAGTGTCTCTCTCAGGTCACCAGTGGGATTGAGCTCAAGTTGCCCATAGTAACCCATTTATTAAGACATCCTTTTTTTTTTTTTTTAGCTTTGCCCACTTTGTTGTGTCATTTCTACACTCTGCCATGTTGAAATTTCTGAGTTCACCCCTTACCCCCAAGTAAATTTTTGTATTTAAGTGTTTGTCTTAGGTTCTGCTTTTGGAAGAACCCACACTAAAGTAACATGTTCATTTGACTTGGAAAGACAACTCAAAATGCTCACATTTCAAGACTCTAGTTGACTGATTTCCTGAACAATTTATATTTGTATTATATCATGTTACTACTCCCACTTGTACATTTTGTACCTGCTTCAGACCAAATTGATCTTTTCTCTGCCTGGACTCTCATTACTGTCTCTTTGATGACACAATACTCTTCATTTGACCAGTTTAACCAAGGAGTTTGAACCCATTGTGTTCACTGCATGGAATGATTTTATTTTTTCAGTAATTGCTACTGAGTATATTCTTCCAGTGGCTAATGGTGGGGGGAGAAAGGACCTCTTGTTCTCAGTAGTCTCTGTGGTATATGTGGTTTAAAGTAATGCTCAGCTCCACCTTGAGTTCTCCCATAGCAGAAAGGCAACCCTTTAGTCCTTTCCCTGTGCTTGCCTCCAAGGCTCTCTCTAGGGCAGCCCATTTCTTAGTTAAGTGGTTTGATGTGTTCCCTGTTCCCTCTTTTTTTTTTTTTAAAGATTTATTTATTTTGCATGCAAGAATTGGGCTGTAGGCCAGAGGTGTGGGGTGGTGAGAGAATTTACCAGAGACAGAGTGGGGAGCAGAACAGGAGGGTCTACTGAAGTACATTGCTGAGGGGAGCAGCAGCGAGGCAGAGGTCTGCTTTGCCATGTGGGTCAGCTCCCTGGCTGGGGGTCGAACTTGTGGTTGCGGATAGCTTCATAGTGCTGAGACTTTACCCATTGTGCCACCAGGAAAGCCCCCCCACCCCTCGTGCCCTCTTAATGCTCCACTGTAGCCAAAGGAAGCTGGCATCTTCTTCCAAGCCTCGCAAAGGCAGCAGGGACCCATCTGTGGAGGCAGCCTCCATCTTTCACTTCTCTGGCACAGGATAGACTACGTCCTTACCCTACTGAGGCGATTACCGAGTAAAACCTTGCATACAAGTATATATGCAAGTCCCTTTAAATATCATGGAATAAATGTTGATGTCTTCTTTGTCAACCAAAGAAGAGAAGGGGCTTAACACTCTCTTCCAGATTTCCAGAGAACTTGGCCGTATACCTTCTGTAAGCCAGGAGACTTTTCTTTTTATAGCCTTTGTTGGTAAAAGCCTTCAGATCAGTTCAGCATTTTTGGGATAGGGACATGGGGTGGGAGTCTTTAGTCATGAATCTGGCTTTTCTTGAACTTGATGTTCCAGAATTTAATCATTTGCCCACCTCAATACTGCTATTTATACCATACCATTTATATTATGTGTAATTTCTGGGGGATAGGAATATTGTCTTTGGTTCATATCATCATGATATTACATGTAACTTTATGTCAATTCATCTTCATTCCACAAGATCATAAGCAAACCATTCTTGGTTACTCAAGAAAACAAATTCAGGAAATCACTAGAGTTTCCAATAACACGATGGAAAAAAGGCAAACACTTATTTTTATTTGCAAGTGCAGTTTCTGCCAATAGTTAGTGCTCACAAAATCTTTTAAGCTACAGTAACTTTTGGTTAACTCAATGAATAGTTAAAAAAATACCCAGTGATAAGAAAATTACAGAAAAATTTCCATTACATTGTCGAAAATGTCTGGAATCCAAAATCCACTATTTTCTGTAATGGCCTTTAATATTTGTTCTGATTTTAAAAAAGCTTTTCTTTTTTTCTTACTACTTCTATATAGTCCTGATTATATCTGTTCTGTGAACTTTCAGGACTGCCGTTTTCTGGATTTAGACTGTATTTATTCTTACATATTTATATTACTATTTTAATATTTTACATAAAACATTAATTTATTGTGTTTTATGAAACAAAATTATAGATCCTATTTATGTGAGGCATTTCCAGTTTGGAGGAAAACTGAAAATATAATCAGTAGAAGGTCATTTTATGCCTTTTTTCCTTTTTAACTATAATAAATAATTAGTAAACTATTAATTACAAAACTTCTTAATTATGCTTAGAGCAACCAGAGCACTTACACAAATTTAAATTCATTTTTGATACAGTGTATGAAGTCATTAAGAAAAGTCTCTGGTTTTCTAGTTTGGTAACAAATGGCTTTTGTCTGATGCATAATTAATAGAAACTAATAACGACTATGTAGCTCTTCCAGAGTTTTAAAGGCAAATCTATATTGGCCTACAGTTAACATGCAAATTCATCCAACAAGCAACACAAAATGTATTGTAGTAGTCATTCATTTTTATCAACATTCAAGAAGATTTAGACAGCAGCACAACTCTCCTATGTCAGAAACACATTATAACATGGTCACAACTGAAGTCAGATCATAACTGGTCAAATACCCCCTCTTCCTACTTCATCCTCTAGAGTCAGTTCAGACTTCCAGCACGAACATGAACAATAGCGATTAATACTGCAGTACGAAGGTAAATACAGACAAGAGTTTGGTGTGCTAGCATACAGAGTTTTAAAAACAGTGACAAATGAAACCAAACATCTTGCCCCGTTCTCTCTTCTTTCCCTTTGTGAGACTGGAATCTCACAGCCTGGACTGAAATACTCAACTTGGAGAAATGAGTCCAATGATTCCCATTGTTCCTTGGGAGGGAAATTTGGCCACAAGATGGACATTGTACCCAACGAAAGAGGGCACTGGGGACATCCTGCTAGGCAAGAAATGGTCTGCTACTAGTGGCCTTGAGGGAATAGGTGATTTTTCCAAATATTTAGCTTTATCCCAAGGAATAGTTTGGTGGTATACTGTGGCTCAAATTGGATTATTTTGGTTGGACAAATGAAATGTGCACCACCATCACCATCACTCTTAATTCTTCTTCCATCACATAAGACACTTGTTAAGATAAGAAAGATATTCTACTAAAGCTGACGGTGATTGAGAGTCATTCAGTATTCAAAGTTCCTAAAGAATTGTTGGTTCTCTGAAAGGGATAAAAAAGTAGGAAAGGCTTTGTTCAAACTCTTGCTAGTAAACAAGTTATTACTTCAACTGATACAATGGCTACATGACATCAAAGTACTATAAATTATCAAAACTATCGTACAGAAAAATTACAAATTCATTGCAAAATACATTACACTGCTACCATTAAGAAAAAAGTGCTTTTTGTTTTCCTCTCTCTTTTTTTTTTTTGCCAGAAAAGTATTCTTTCAATATAGAAAATCCTATGTGTTACCCTGCATGTGGCTAGGATATATCGTAACGGAGTTTGTACTGAGTCCTTCTGTTTTGCTGGATGAAGGGCTGAAAAATATAATAATGACTTATTAAAGCCGTATTTGAAATGACCACACCAGCTGTCAGTGGAGAGATGCCTGTTTAAGACACAAGAAGATGCCCTGGTCTGTTAAACCCTGCTGGTCATCACACTGTCCCACCAATCGGCTGGTCTTTTCCATGTTCTCATGTTCTCCTGAATTATACTCCTGTATTCATCTAGCTTTGCCACCTGCATGAATTATCTGCTCAGTGATGCCTGTATTGTCTCATGAGGGGAACGATGCAAGATGGCGGACCAGCCAGTTTCAAGAATGGATGTCCGAGAAGTTCCTGGGCTGTGGCTCTTTGAGAGGGTTCCCTCACCAACATCAGGTCCAGAAATCCCCGGAGCAATGAAGAAACCTGGGAAAACAGAAAATATCCTGAGGATGAACACAGACACTCAACCCAGTTCTCCCTAGGAGGGCTTCCCAGACATTTTCTAGGAAAGTCATTCTTTCAACAACATCAAATTCAGTTACTTTGAAGTGAGAGATGTTAGGAAAGCAAAAGCACTGCCTTTCTTAACACATGATGCTTTCTTAACCCTCTTCAAGTTTGAAAGGAGCAAATAACAATGAAACAAAGAAAAAAATCATTTCCTAAATGAAACAGCAATCACAACAGCAGCAGTAACAGCAGCTATTGTATCTGCTTACTATGGTTCTGAGTACACAGGTTGGATGAAGTGGGGTATGAACATGGAGAGCTTTTAGTTCTCTAACAACAGTAACCATCCAGGATCTACAAAATCCCTCCTCTTGAAGAGTAACAAACTTCTATAAGGTTCTAACACAGACAGCATTTTTTTCTTTAATTTCTTCTAATTTAATTGTTGAGGTTTATCTCACAGTCATTCATGTGCATTAATATTAAGTGCATGTTCTATAGTATTTTAAAACATATATTTATACCTAGTTACTCTCCACCCCTGTAAAGATAAAGAGCATTTAAAGATAAAGAGCTACCTCTTGGGTCCCTTTTGTGTCAATATCCATTTTCTTGCAAAGGGTCACCACCATCCTCACTTCCAGTAGCATACATTGATTTTGCTGCCTTTGTCCTTTATAGAAATGGAGTCATATACTGGCAACTCCTCTCTGCCTGGCTTCTTTCGCTAAACATTGTGTCTGAGAGATACATCCCTGAATATGTGGTAACAGTTGTATCCTTATCATTGCTGTATAGTACTCACTATTGTATTATACCACAAATTATTGATCAATTTGGGAAAGAAGCCTGTACAGTTTCCACTTTTTAACTATCGGGATTAAAACTGCTCTTATTGTTTCTTTGATGAATATCATACTCACTTCCCTTGGGTGTGGGACTATTTTGATAGCATATTATTTTGGTCACATTTTATTATTGAAACTTAGTCCAATGCAGTAAAAGTTTCAATCTCCTTTTCAATACAGTCTATATTTGGCAGATCCACAAAGCCTTGGCAAGTGATTCTACTAGGACTCTTCTTCTCTAAGATATAGGGGTTTCTCTGCCTCCCCAACTAGAAGTAAGCTTGTGAGAATAAGGAAGTCTTGGGTGTTGCCCTGCGATAGTCCCAGCATTAGAACACCCCAGCGTGTTATAGGTTCTCATGGAGGGAGTGTTGAGTGTTGCACCTGACTTACTTTTACCAAGCCCCGGAGAGAGGAGTCAATTGTGCTCACTTTACACGTGAACATGAGAGATGGAGAGGCTCAATGACTTCCCAGTGAGTGAACAAGAAGAACAGAAATTTGAATTTTAGTGACTCTAATTAATTCCCACAGACCAGGATCTACTCCTGGAAGTGACATCTCAATCTTTAACACTATAGAGAAACAGAAAAATTGAAGAGTGATTTTGACTTTAGTAACAGATGCTGCTTCTTACCTTGTGTAGGTCTTTCACTCTTGGAGGTAAACTGTCCCGGATCCTCCGCATCGCCTGGAGGGGAGGCTCATTGAAGTAGGGGGGCTCACCATCGATCATTTCTATCACCATGATCCCGAGGGACCAGATGTCCACCTGTCAGACACAACCTACTGGTTATCTCAGGGAGGAGAAGACTTTGAAATGTTGGAACTTGTCTAGAGAACCCTAGATTCATATATTAATATGGTATTGGTAACCTCTCAAAATTTACAGTGCAGATTTAAAGGCTGACCTGTTCAGTGACCAAATTTTTGCAAATAGCCTTCATTTGCTTTTTAAACAAAACAGCAATGACACTTCTACTAATTAGGAATACATGAATACCTTTACATTCTGAAATTTAGAACTTTTTTTTAAAAAATCCTGTTAAACGGAGTGGTTAATGCTCATCAGGGCAGATGAAAATAAAATCCAAAGATTTATATTATGAATACAGAGAAGAAAGCTGTATTACACCATAAAAAAGCAAGAAAAAATTTTCACAGTCATAACAAATTGCACAACACAGAAAATATTCTGAATCTTTCATTAATTTAATTTTTAAAAAGAGTCCTTTCCCCCTTCTTTGAGATTTCCTCTGTCTTACCATTTTGAAGTAGCACACACAAAACTCTGCTTTATAAAACTACTTTTAGGGGATGGGGAGAAGAAAAGGAAGAGATGACAAGCAATTCTTTCTGAGTAAAGAATGGTAAGTCAGGACAATGAGAAGCCAGAGCTGTGCTATAAATTCCCAGTTACAGTCACTTCTCCGTTACAGCCTCATTACACCTCTTATCAGTTAGCTGCATTCCTGTTATAACTCTTGCAGTGACCTTCACTGAGAATTCATGCTGTCAGGACCACAGGGAGAAAACAAGTTGAGAATTCACACAAGGGCAAGCAAGTAAGGGCGGGAGAGCGGAGTCTGCCTTGACTTATGCTAATATCCTGGCTCACTGGTCCATGCCAGCTCTCCCAGGCTTCTCCTCTCTTAGAATCACCATCTGCACCATAATATGTGGGAACACTCTACACCCAGCAGAAGCAAAGTCCTGGCTTCCACATGTGTAGTCTTGCGTGACTCTGAGCTTCTGTTCACACCATTCCTCCCTTAGAAGGCCTTCCCTCCATCCCTTCCGCCTCCCATTTTCACATATCCAAACTCATCCACTTCATTGCTGATGAGTGATTGCTTCCTTTCCAGAAGAAATAGGAATTGTGCCATAATTTTAAATTGCAAACTATTCATATCTGATTTTTCTTCCCATGGGAAAATTATATTGCTCATCCGAATATTACACTTAGTTTGTGGAGCTTTCCTCTGACCCTCTATCCTTTTTCTCATCATGCCTGCTCACAAGTGGGTCTCTGGACACTTCAGGTCGCACTGTCTGGCTGGACTCTTGTGGCTGACAATGGGATCTGAGTCTGCGTGACTCCCCCTAGTGTCTGCTGTGGGAACTCCATGAACAGCTTTGGGATGTAGTCACCATGGCTAGTGCGCCTACTGTCGTGACCTACTCTGTGAGATCTCTAGTAGTGGGGGTCAAATGTGGGGTCAGACATTGTCACCCTGGTGTCCTGTAGTCGCCAACATCAGAACCACTGCAGCCCCGAGCCTATCCAGGGGCTGCTGCTGTCAGACACGGTCAGCTGCTTACCTCTGTCCCGTAAGGAAGCCTAGAAATCACCTCAGGCGCCATCCAGTAGGGAGTGCCAACCAAAGATTTCCTCTTGGGCACCTCTTTGGAGACTTGAGCACAAAAACCAAAGTCTGATAACTTTATCTGAAAAGTAAAGAATATGTAAACTAATAATTATGACAAATTGGCTGCGAGGCACAGACCTATAGAGTGAGTTTCAAATTCCAAACAAAAGAGCCTCATCAACAGGCCTTGGGAATATTGGGGAAAGGGCTGTTAGGCTCTTATTGGAAACACATGGTCCATTTCAATGGCAAACCTCTCATGGGTCCACTGGGACCGACTTGCAAATGTCTAAGCTCCTGCTGTTTATATCTTTTATGAAAATTATGAAACCAAAAAAATTAAATATGCCCCAAACAAGAAATTTATTAAAACTCAACCCACAACAGATGATGCTTTAGTGTAAATTAATTGTTCTGCTCAATAGGAGTTTTGTACAAATTGTTACATTTTGTTGTTGTTAAACACTATAAAATTTCCTAGTACCCTGAGACATTCCAACAAGTAACTTCTTTATATTTGAATTATTGTTCCTTAATATGTGCTGCAAGTGTGGCTCAGGTGAGTAGCATTAAACCCTTGCTACACAGCAGAGGAGGGGCAATTTGGCCAGTGCAATTGTGCTTATCTGTAAATTTAAGAAGCCTGAACAATCATAGAAGTGAATATATCAGCATTTCTGTATTGGCAGGTATTTATTTCATTATCTCTAGTGTGACTTTCTCTTTCCAGACTTAAAAAAAAAAAACAACCCAAAACAACAAAACACGAAACCTGACAGACTAATAATGATCTCCCTGACAAAATATAAGATGAGAAATTGAAACTCAATAGTTAGAAGCTAGGCCTGATCTTCTGTTGTAGGAGTGGAAATAGTTTTGCATGATTTTTTCTTTACCCATCCAAGTACATAAAAGAGACAATTTTCTAAAAGAACATAATTGCACACAACATTTGTCTGAATAAATCTGCAAGTAGATAATGAGAACTCAAGTAATGAGTATAATAAAGCATTGTAGACAGATCTTAAAAGCAAATCACATAGACTCTAAATTGTACAACGTGGCTGCTTGAGAAGCCACGTTTGGTCTCTCGCAGTAAGACTAAGAGAACTGGGCTGGTACACTGCCTGCCCTCCACAAGGAGATAGAGCTTTTCCACAAGGGTCAGACAAAAAACTAGAGCTCAGACAAAGCTGCTTTTTAAATCTGAGATGCTTTCCATTTCAGTGTGCCCTAGCTAGGAATCAGGGCCCCTGCAAAAATATGGGAGAGTGCGATGAGGGTGGAGATGTGTGAAAGAGAGGCTGCTCACAGGTTTAAAACAGAATGGAATTCTCTTGTTTGGTAAATTTCATACACTCTAAAAAATCCTTATTCCAGGTTTGGGTAAGGCAAAAGATGAAGGCTTTTGTGCCAGGTGTCAGGGCGCTTCCTGTAAAGAAATTGTCCTCAAATAGGTAGGATCAGCATCCCCTGTGAGTGTGCTAGGAATGCAGGTTCGTGGGTACCACCCAGCTTCCTTGAAGCAGAATCTCAGGGGCTAAGGGCCCAGGAACCCTGTCATGGTTCTGATGCTCATCAGTGTTTGAGATCCTGCTTCATGGAGAGCAATTGCCCAAGGACAAAGGAAGTGAGAGATGTCATAGAAAGGGCCAGATTGATGAGGGTCCCTCCAGTTTAAGACTTTTTCTTTAGCTGTCATACCCAGAGGAAAGGGAGGGCATCATAGTGGCCAAACTAGAATGGCATAGCAACCTCAGCCAACCCCTTGCAATGGCTGAGCACAGAGAGCAGTAAGAACTTGCCCAAGACTGTACAACAGCATGGGAGGTAGACTAAGCCTGAGTCTCTTGACTTCATGCTGTGTGTCCTGAATTAGGAAAAGCAGCCTCAGTGGAGCAGCAGGAAATGGAGGAGGGCTAGAGGTGAGGATGAATTTCAGCAAGATATTTAACATACCCAACTCTATTTCTTTCAGAATAGCATTTGGGAGATAATCTTCAGGTTTTTAAAAAATTATCATATTCTAGTTATTTGAAAGGCAACAACACTAAATACTGGAGACTGAGGCAAATAATATCAATGCATGAAATAGGCCAGGTAGAGCAATGGAAAACCAGGGGCGGGGTACACCCCCTTGGTTAAAGAGATACTGACTTCCGCTGATTGTCAGGGGCACAGGTAAGGGGTAGCACAGTCTCAAGGCCCTGGTTGCCAGGCTAGATCCCTTAATTATTATTATTATTATTATTATGATTATTTGCTTAGAAGAACTGGTTTGTAGGCCAGAGGTGCAGGGGGTGAGAGAACTCACCAGAGACAGAGTGGGGAACAGAACAGGTGAATCTATTGAAATACACTGCTGAGGGGAGCAGTGGGCGAGACAGGAGACATATGCTGCCCCATGTAGGTCAGCTCCCTGACCCAGGATTGAACTAAGGCCATAGTGGTGAGAGCACTGAGATTTAACCAACCCCTAGGCCACCAGAGAGGCCCCCTTAGCCATTCTTTACCCTTATTGCAAATTCTGTGGGAGAGAGGGTATGAACACATTACAGTATTTCTGGAAATATGCTAGTTTCTCTCCCAACCCCAAATGCCTTCCCAGGAGAAGGACTCAGTGAAAGTTGTTTGTTGGTGAGATACAAACAACTAGTAGTGAAATGGGAAAGTACAACAGGGAAGGGAAGGAAGCCGATCAAGGATCGCTTGACACCACTGTGAACAACAGGAGTGGAATTCAGCAGAGGGTTCCTGGGAGGCTGTAGAAAGCAGAGCTTCAGAGCTATTCCAGCCAAGGATGACAGCTGGAGTATTTATACACCAACTCCTACCACTTGTTTTGGGCTCCTCCTGGGGAGAATGGACAATGTTCTTGGAGTTTCTCGTCTGCCACACACTGAAAGAGCAGACTGTGAAGGCTGGAGGAAGTTCCCAGGCAAAGAGATGCAGGTGGCGGAATTTGGAGGTGGAACTAAGGAAGCACAGAAGTGAAGTCCCATGAAGATACGGGGTGAGGCACCAACCACACATGGCAGCTAGTCCCTTCATCATACAACCTCTATTACCACCATGATGAGCTCAAGTGGGGCACTTTCTTTTCCTGGGCACTTATCTATCTGGCTGTTATCACAGTCCCATGCCCTAAGAACACTTAATGAAAGTAGTGATTTTACTTTGTTCATTCTCAGGACCTAGCACATCTGGCACATTCAGCTGATAGGTATTGAGTGAGTCTGTGAATGAAACACTAAGACGAAAAGCCCTTGCAATGTGCCTGTCCCCGTTAGCTATTTGCAGGGTGCATGAAAATGCAGGGAATGTTTGGAACATAGGTTCTGCCCTGGTGAATGACACCAAATGATTTAATAATCTTTTGTACACTGTGGGGGAGGGAGCTCTTTAAGTAGCTGATTAAACAATGAATTATCTTGATCTCATGTTTGATTTTGACATCTGACATGTGCTTAAAGCAAGAAAGCTACATCATCAATATCCAGAATCAGGGAAAGAAAGCTTGGCTTAAAACTTTCCAAAAATGAATGAGATAAGAAGATAAACAAATAAATTTAGATTTTTTTTTTAAATTGCTAAGAGACCAGATCTTACATGTTCTCATCACAAAAAAGAACTGATGATTATATGATGTTATTGTAGTGTTCGCTGCGATCATTACAATGGTAATCATTTTGCAGTATGTAAATGTATGAAATCAATGCAATAGACATCTATAATTTATACATTACATTTAAATTTACCTTAATAAAAAATAAAAATAGAAATAAAACAAAAAATAAACAAAGCTGCCTGACTTTGTCTTTATGTAAGTACCATTGCCTAGAGCCAATATGTGGATCCGTTCAAGGCTCTGAAAATCCTGGGCACTCACTGAGGTCCCTTCCTGGGTCAGGCCAGAGTGGAGGGCTTGGGGGGGGGGTGGGTCCTGCTCCTTTCCTGTAGCTCCTGTGCCTCTGGGAGATAGTTCAGAATGGCCACTCTATCCACATCCCTTTGCAATGTGACTCCAGATCTTGTCTCATCAAGAGGTACAGTCTATTTTCCTCATCCTTTGATCTAGGTTTGACCGTGTGACTCTGTCCGAAGGGACATTAGCAAACACCATATAAACAGCAGGATCACAAATGCTTGTGCATTGGGGTTTGCCTCTCCTGTTCCTCTTGGCGACCTGGCCTCGGGCACCATGTGAAAGCACCTGGCTAGTCTGCTGGGAGATGAGTGACACCTCGTCCAGTCACCTCCCTTCCTTCTGCTGAGAGTCAGTCGAATGAAAGTGAGGTGTCCTGGCAGGCTGACCCCCTACCACAGGAATGAGCTCAGTTAATGCTCACGGAGCCCAGATGAGCCGTACCAGCTGGGTCAGCGCAGATGCTGCCTCACAGAATTGTGAGCAAACAAATGGTTTGCTTTGAAGACACTGAGCTACTCAGTGGTATGTTTTGTAGTAAAAGCTGACTACTGTATTGTCCTATACCTTCTGAAAAAAATTGCAGCCAGAGCAACGCAAAAAAAGTAGGACTTAAATCTGTCCATTAGGGCTTCCCTGGAGGTGCAATGGGTTGAGCGCAGCGCTGCGGAGCTGTAGGCGGCCGGCGGTACGGGTTCAATGCCTGGCGAGGGAGAATCCCACATGGCACAGCAGACCTCTCCGCCTCGCCAGCTGCTCCCCTCGGCAGTGTATTTCGGTCGATCTGCCTGTTCTGCTCCCCACTCTGTCTCTGGTGAACCCTCTCACCCTCCACACCTTGGGCCTGCACCCCAGTTTGTATTAAAAAATAAACAAATCTTTAAAAAATGATTAAAAATAAAAAAATAAACAAATCTGTCCATTAAATACAATTTCAAATTTGAAATTATGTCTGCATATGCCTGGCAATAGGAGGAAAATGGGAAATGAGATTAAGGTGAGTTCTATTTTGCTCTTTATCTTTTTCTGAATTTTCTACAATAAAATCGACAATTTTACAAATTCTTGAAACAGAAAAAGAAGTCTAAATGCTCGAGCAGCTTCTTCTGGTTGCCCTCGGGCACTCCTGGGCAGATTCTCATGTGACACGGACCATTTCCACGAGGCTGAGGCTGCTGTAAAAACAGGTGCATCAAAGGGAGGGCTGGCTCCATTCATCCCAGGCCTATCACCCAAGTGTGAGCTTTAGGGAGGGTAAGAGGGCCTAAACGGTGATCATCTATTTTTTTGAATCTCATCCTAAGGAAACTAAGCCGTCCTTAGAATGTCAAGTCATTCCTGAGATGTTTATGTTCTTCTGCACCCAGTAAGGCTGCTGATTTGCAGCAGAATCCTTGAGCAGTTTGCAGCGAAGGGCAGGGCAGAAAAGTGGGCCTGGAGAGACAGTGGTAAGGTAGGTGTCTTGTGCCTGCCCCTCCAGATCCAGTCTCCTCTTTTCTCCAGGTGCTGGGAGGTCAACCTGTGTGACTTCACTGATGGCTTCTGACTGGGCTCAGTTCATGGGGATAGGAATTTGGAAGAAAGGAGCAGAGTTCCCTGGGTGTTTATTCTCCCAGTTCCTTCTTATAGGTCTGCTGTGGTCTGGCTTGCACCGAAGGTCAAGACATCCTGCCAGCTTCCCTCCTCACATAGTAATCTCTGTTTCCAGATTCCAGTGACCGGTTCCCTGCTTTGCCTCCTCAGACCTGGGGTAGGAAGAGGGGTGCTCCCTTCTAGAATGCTGCACTAATCCTCATGCACTGCTCCTTATGATTCTTCCGCATCTGCTCACACCTTTATTCAATTTTCTTCAAATTACCCTTGTGGAGTGTCACTGTTCCCTGCAGGAATGCCAAGACATCCTGCAGACCTCAGAGTCACACAGGCAGGCTGGGACACAGCCTAGAAAAGTCAGTGTCTCTCCTCTGACAGGAGAAGAGAACAAGGCAGAAAAAGAAAAGAAATTTTCAGTTTCTCTTGCTTCCTACTCTCATTATTGAGGCAGAAAATTATCCATCAAATTCTGGTCACAGACAATTCTGACTAACAGGATGACACAGAGGATGGTAATTTCCTTTTTGGAAGCCTTCTGGGAAGGGCAGTGAGTAACCGTGACTAAGGAAAGTTAGACAGATGAGGAGGGTTCTTGGGGGATAGTGGCGATGACAGATAAAGTGACTAGGCAAACTATGGAGGGGCCAAATGTGAAAGTCTTACCCGGCCATCACTGGTCAGGAGGATGGAGTCACTCTTTATATCTCTGTGAATCACTCCTTGGTTGTGCAGGTAGGAGAGAGCTCTCAGAACCGACAGACAGACGGTAGCTATCTGTTCTTCGTTCATTCTAGAAAGGAAATAACACTTAAGGTGCAAGGATAAGCTTAAGAACATCTTTGAAATGATGTCAAGAGTTCCCTTGGCTTCAAATGAGCCAGTCCCTGCTCTCCAGCCCAGGTCTGGAAAGTCTATAAGCGGGGGGGGGGGGGGG
>PVIJ01004977.1:0-89460 GCA_004024925.1 Scalopus aquaticus | reverse complement strand
GGTCCTACACAGACAGCGCACCACATAAGCAGCCCAAAGTTCAAGTGTTGTTGCTAAGGGAATTGAGCAAGTTCTTTTGTTTCTTGGGTCTTTTTTTCCTTATCTGGGAAATGGAGACAGCCACAGTCTGTCCTCTAGGCTGGACTCAGGCAAAAGGGTCTTTGGATCTCTAACTTGCTCTGCTTCTCACTAACCCTCCCCTCTCTCCTGCACAGGCTGGAGGTTTCTGTTGCTCCAGGTCCTTCCGGCAGAAGGAAATTAGACCTGGGAAGTTACGATAATTAAGTGTGAATGGACGTCACTTTCATAAATCCATCATGGGAAGGAGGAAGGCAAGCACAGTGCTTGCCTTGTGCCCACATTTCACGCCTCCACCCCTCCGAAGAAGGTACTTCTAGAGGAGGTGGTCAGATGATTAGGCACAGCTAACAGAGTAACCAGATCATGATTCAAACACCACTTGAGTTCAGAGCCCAAGCTTTCTAACTTTCCCAACACATCACACTAACATTGCAACTCAAAAGAATGGACTTTCCAAAGAGTAAACTAGTCTTTTCCTTGAGGAATCTAGACAGGAGTTATTTGGATAGCAGTGTGCTCTGTGTCCTCAAAATGATGCAGTTTGGTATCCTCCCAGTTCACCTAGGTATATAATACTTGCTCCGATCACAGAGATAGGTGAAGCCTAAATTAGATAGCAAATGTGATAGAGCTCCTGAAACAAACTACTATGCAAACAAAGGAGACTGCAAGAGAAACAGAGGGTGTACCTGCCCAGACCCCAAATTTAAGGACTGACTTGTGTAACTAGGTGGCTCTTAGCTCAGCAGGCCAAAGAAATGGAGGCTTTGGATTTGTTTATCAGTCTTGTTGATACCTGCAAATTCTGACAGGAAAAAAACTAGGATTCAAAGGAAAATACAAGGAGACCCAATTAGGATGTTGTAGATGTAAAGGGGCTGAGTATGAAGAAACATGCCCTTCTCTTCCAAGAGGGCTCCTGCAGCAATGAACTGGTCTCACATTAAAGCCAGGTTCTTGTTTGGAATAGGGTGGAAACCTACAAGATCTGAGTTCTTGGTTTTGTGGAGGGTGAGCTGGTCAATGTGCTGGGAAATTTCTGGGATTGTCCAAATCACATCCCTCAGAGGTTTAGAGCATCAGGAGCAAAGACAAACTCAAGTATACCTTAAAACCAATTCAGGAGCAAGGAGCCGCATCTTTATAAAATTCATTTTTCTTCGATTCCATGAGATTTGAGTTATCTGAAGTAGGCATCAAGATTCTTTATAGGTCACACAAATTAACTGAATCTGAGCCCTTATCACTAACTGAGGGCTCACTTTTAGCTGGAATATTTGACAAATGCTACTGATACTTAATTTAAGGGCTTTGAAGTTGACAAGGCCAGCTTTAGAAAGGCTAGTGCTTTGCTGCTTCTGTAGGGAAGAAGCCAGATATGGGATGAAGATATCTCAGTTTCTGAGTCAACTCCAAAACAAATCTTGACTCTGTCAACTATTAAATATGTGATCTTGAAAAAGATACTTTTTATCTCTGAGTCGTAGCTTCATCATCTGACAGACAGGCACAGCAACACCTACTTCAAGAAGTGTGAAGGTTACATGAGTTCACGTATGAAGAACCTGACAGTACTTGGCACTTTAGTTTCCCTTCTGAGTCCTCTTACAGAAATGAGTAGAATGCAACTTAAGGAGATGCTAGGTAGGGCTAAAACTTCACATTACAGGAGAAACCCTGAGCATCTGGCTAGTTGGTGGATTCTCACCCAACAGGTCTTGGAAGAGCCTGAGATTCTGCACTTCTAACAAGCTCCCTGATGACACTGATGCTCCCAGTCCCCTGGACACACTTTGAGTAGCAAGGGGTTAGATATTTTATTAACCAACCAATCAATCATTCAATACAGCACTTATTTAATGTCTGCCATAGGAAACCGATCACCAGCTTAAGGATTTTAAATTCCAAATATTCATGGTGTTCCTAAATGCACAATTTCCTCTCTCTCTCTCAAACTACTCTGCCTTCAAGGGGAAATTAGTTGACAAGGCCAGATGGAGAAAATTAGAAAACACAATGGATTCCAGAGATGCTAGCTCTTAAGCAGATACAAAATAAGAATTGAAAAGAAGCTTGACAAAGGGAGAGCCTTAAAAAGATATAAGTAGCTTTCTCTAGCTCTCTAAGTTAAGAAAAAAGCCCCTCCCTGGACACGTTTATTACTTGTTATGCATGTAAGTCACATGTGTCTTAGAGCTTTTTAGTATATTTGTTTCTGTAAATTAAAATGATCTTACTTATTTTGGGGGTGGATGTCTCCAATAACTCCAACAGGGGTTTGCCAGATGAAACATTGGTAGTAAATGTTTAGTGTCTTTACTAATGTTCTTTTGTTTTTAGATGAACTATTAGAGTTTGAGAGGGACAGGAAGACCTGCCTCATTTTAGCTGAGAAACAGCAGGAGATTCTAACCCTCACAGGGCTTTCAATGTTTTCTTGCTAAGTTGCTTTCCTACTATGGTTGTTCAAGTGGAGGCATTTTATGATTCGGACAACATTTCAGTGACAGCAGCTATATTCCATGTCTCTCTTTCATGACAATCCTCTCTTAATTCTTTGGCATATTATTTACCAGCAAAGACCAAGCTTAAACTTTCCCATGTAACACGCCTTTTAACATGTCTATTCCTCAGGACACTGATTCCCCATGTGTGGTCCATAAAGCAATAGCCTAGATATCACCGGGGAGTTTGTTAGAATGCACGGTATGATCCCCCTCCCTATAGAATAGGACTTTAAATACTTAAATAAGGCAATGCATATGCATGTTTTCAATGCATAATGCATTTGGGAAGTACTGCCTAAGCGTACCTGCTTTGCTCTGCCTTCAGTGTCTTCTCAGTAAGCTCTATTACATCTTTCAAAACCCACTTCCGACATCATCCTAATATTGGAAATATCTCTTGACCATCCCCAATAGATATTCAGGCACTGTTCTATGCTACTTATATACACCTTCTAATTCTGCACAGATGTCGTATTTGTTTTTAATTTGGGACTTCCCTGAGGAAATGTGCTGAGACTTAGTCATTTGTATATTTTGTATTCAGCACTTAGTAAAGAGCCTGCCACTTAAAAAGTACTCAACAAGAGCTTGAAATGACTTTAATTGACATATCAGGTAAGCAAATAGCTGAGACAACAATGGAATTTATCTTTGTTACCTGCAAGATTATTTTTAAAAATAACGAAGAATTACTCTCCTATGGTCATTCTTCCCCAGGTACCCTTGATTGTATTAGTACATAGTCAATACCAAGGAAACTCAGGGGAATGGAGCTTAGTTATAGATATCTATGAAGAAATGGGGAATTCTATTATTTGCCACTAAAACTTCATTATCAGCAGATTTCTGCATTAAAATCAATGGATATTAATGAATTTCTGGAAGGCAGAGTGACTGTTAATTGATGAACTAGAGAAAAAAATGAAATGGCAGGCACTTATGGGGTTTATAGGGAAGTGTACTCATGTCCCTGACTTCAAAGTGCTTGTAACTTGTGAAGAATTCATAAAAAGTCACCAAGGCCTAGCCTGGAGGAAAATAATAAATATCTTGAAGTATTTGTCTGGATTAAAAAAAAAAGTACCTGGTGTGAGTAACGATGTCTGTCAAGGCACCACCTTCTAGAAATTCCATGACCACCCAGAGTTCATCGTTGACAAGGTAGCTGTTGTACATGTCAACCACGTTGTCATGGTGATAATCCCGCATGATCACAACCTGGGCAAAGGGAAAGGTACTTTTGACTTGTGATGGTGGAATCTGATTTTTTGTTTCCTGGCCACACCTGCACTATGAGTCCAAGAGATTGAGAGATACTGATTGTGGAGGGTTTTATTTGGGAGTCACAATAGGCAAAATGGTGGCATAGAGATTAATTTGTAGAACTATAAGGAATCAAGTCAATAAATTCAGGAGAGAATGGCAGGTAAACTGACATTGGAGAGGGTGAGAGGGGGAAGGGGAGCCGAAGGAATGAAGGCAGGCAGACCCATTGCAAGGCTGCATTTACAGGAGGATATTTAGTTGACTGTGGGGGAATATGATCAAATAGCTGAAGGATCTCGTTGAGAATGCACTCGAGGGTGAATTCTCTTTGATAATGTCCATATTCAGCAGCTGATCCATTCAACAAAAGGGTCACCAGGTCCTGGTAAGTGAGTCTCACAATTGAATGAAGTAACATCGGGGTGGGGCCACATGAGACCAACTTAATTTCTTGGGAGAAGGTCTGCATTGCTTCTGAGCAGGGTTTGTGCTGACCGTGAAGGATAGGTCTCAAAGATAAAACAAGTAGGGCTTAGGCATAAGAAGGCTAACTCGAGTCTGTTTATTGGAGAGAGCTGCTAGGACTTACTGTCTAGTGGCTGCTTCCAATGACATTTTTGGAATTAGTGTTAATAAATTATAGAATTGTTTATTTACATTATTACGCTGTGACATAGCACTGTGATTTGGAAATAAGTTCTAGGAGCAGGAATCGCGTACTGAGATGTCCAGGCCCACTCAGTTGGTGCTCTCTGTGAGGTTCAGAGTGTACCAAAGAAACGAACCCCTGTAGGAACTGGACATGCAAGGAGGCCACTGTGGCTTCACATGAGCCACCACGGAAGACAGCTCCACAGTCTAAGTTGATCGTCTTTTTCCAGTATCTGCTTGTTGCTCTGAGAGTTAGGAACAGTGGGTGGCACGACTTTTGCTAGAGAACTGCCATGTCAACTTTGGAATCCTGATTTGATATGTTTAAGACTTAGATTTCTCGTGCACAATATCATCTCTCTCTCCCCAACATGCTCATAAAATCAGTAGATATTGCTCTAAAACATTTTGATTCCTGGACACAGGAACTACTGTTTCTACACCTATGAGCACTTTAGAGCATCAAGTAATAAGCAAGTTTAAAAGGAAAATGATAAAGAGGAAACAATATGTACAACAAAGAGATAATATATCAAGAGCTCATATGACACATGATTGGAAACTGCAAGGGACATTCAATTTGGCAAAGAAATAAAAACGGCCCATAAACATGCAAAACAGTTTTAATTAAAGCAGTAAGACTTATTCATGTCTATTTGAGGGAGGAGCAGGACTACTAGTGAGGTCCAAATTGGTACAAACTTTCTGGAAATAAACGGACCTCCGAAAGTGAAGAAAATATATCTTTTTTCTAAATAGAAAAAAAAATGGGAAAGAAATACTGAACTGCTTGGTAGGATTAAGGGACATTTTCCATGTTTTCTGCAGAAAGATTTGATTTCTATAGTTAGAAAAAATATTTAAAGGTTCCTAAAGAGTGACAGTGCATTGGTAAACTGAACTTTATTGTGTAAAAATATCTGGCTACAAAGTACATCTACACATGGTATCACACCAGTGTAAAGGGTACAGAGCCACAGTGTAGCATGAGGTTTTGGAATCTGTTGGATCCCAGCTTTGCTGTCAACCTGCAGTGTGACCCTGGGCTGGTCACTTAACCTACTGGAGTCCAAGTTTCCTTGTTACTAAAATGTTGATGACACTTTTCTGTCTGATAGGGTGGTTGTGAGAATCAAACCAGATTAATGCTCACACGGTGGCTGATACACCTGAAGTACTTCATGAAGTAGCTGGCACACATGAACAGGAAAAGACCAGAAGGAAGGATTATTGGGGACATTATTTTTGTGCTCATATTATCAGCTCTTTTGAATGTTCTAAGATGCACATGCACTATGTCTGAAATTAAAATACATGTTACACAGGAGAGAAAGGATGATCCAAACACACTCTCTACCTCATTAAAAAGCAGCTCTCGTCTCTGTTGCTTTCGGAGGTCCATTTTCTTCACTGCAACTTGTTTCCCTGTGTGTTTCTCGGTTGCAATGCATACAATGCCGGTTGACCCTTCTCCGATTTTGATAAAGTTGTCCAAATATTCCCTGGGGTCTCCTGGGCTGACCACCAGCTGCAGTGCAGCCCGAAACTGTTCGTGGGACACCCTGGAGGGCTGCTGGTCTGAGGAGGAGCCCCAGCTGGGTGGGGGGTAGGTGCTGGATGAGATGCTGAGGGAGCTCAGGTAAGACGCTGTGGAGATGTACTGCGAGCTGGTCTGCAGGGAGGGGTGGTGGTACAAGGTGGCTTTGTGATACCCAGACGGGTACTGGTGGCTGCTTGAGGAATAGCCTGCTTTGCTTTGACTTTGAGGTAGTTTGGTGGGGCCCCTGGGGTACGTGTCAGACCCTGACAGTGGAGGACTGAGGACCATCTGTGCTCGATCATAATCCACCTGGGAAGAGAGACATGAATAGAGAACAGTCATCTTTTACACATAAAGTCACAGCCAGAAGGTTAAAACCAACCACCAGCCCAAGTAAAGAGTAAAGTGGCATCACTGCACAGTGAAGTTTACCTCAGAAGATTTTGGAATGCCCCTTCTACTGTTCTCTTTCTCCCCCCCAAACTTCCCCATCCAGCCTCTTCATGTTTTCTTCCTCTTCCCCTATTAGCTCCCCAGAAGCCTACTCTGAAGCGTGGATTTGAGTGCAAGTAGTGGGAGGTGATCTCAGGAACAGTTATACAGTGAGACAGGTAGGGAAATGCCAATAGTGGGTGAGTTAGAGAGTATGATGGCTAATTTATGGTTTAACTTGTCTGGGTTACGGCACCCAGTTGCTTGGCCAAAAAACAATCTAGATATTGCTATGAAGGTATTTTTAAAGATGTAAACTTTTAAATCAATAGATGTTAAGTAAAACTTAACATCTTGCTGTTACAGGTTGCCCTCTGTAATATGTGTGGGCTGTGTCCAACATTTGAAAAGACAGAATTCACAGAGAAGACGGCTTTTGCCTCTAGATTGTTCTTAGATTCAAGACTCCATGAGCTCCTGCCAGAATACCCAGACAACCAGACATACCCATAGCCCTGTTTATTTCAGACTTTCTATCTCTACAATTGTGTTACTCAGTTCCTTAAAGTATCATAAATCCTTAAAGTTTCTGCCTTTCTCTGTTTATACTTCCCTCCCCACCCTGATTTGTTCTGTTTCTCTGGTCAACCCTGACTAACACATACATCAAGTTACCACTAAAACAACAGGAACTTCCCCCCACCTCTGAAACCTGGGAGTCTAGGGCCACAGAGCTGTCCCACCTAACGGGCAGAGTCAAGGAATTTATGTATCAGCTTCCTTAACACAGTGTTTAACATTGGCTATTGGGGATATTAATTCCTGGGTTGAGCAGGTTCCAGTGGTGAGAGAAAGCTCTTAGACCAGAACTTCTCAACCTTGGCATGACTGGTGTTTTGGGTCAGACAATTCTTTGATCAGGATGGGATATGGTTCATGTGTGTTGGAGGATATTTAGTGACACTCCTCCCCCTTTCACAGGGACACACCCTGTATCCCCACCACCTAACGTGAATGGGCACCTATTTCATAGGCACCAGGCACAGCCCATGATCTACACATCACAGTGGGCACTTTAAAATTGCCACCTTCACACCATTCTCAGTCCTTCTGTTCTTTGCTCCCAGATGACAGCACTACCCTGCTACACAACTCAGCACTTCTTCCCTTCCTGGGGTCAAGTACACACACTGAGGGGATTTCACACTCAAACAGTCTCACACCAAGTAGCAGGGACCCAGGGCCCTGGTCTAGTTGCAGAGCAGAAAAGTCATACTTTTGAGGGACACACTGAGGGTTGAATTCTGACTCTCATGGCCTTATTTATATCATTTGGCCTCTATACACCTCAGTTTGCTCATCTATAAAACAGGAATCATAATATAAACTTCACAGGACTTTTCTTGTAGCAATCTAGACCAATCTAGTGTTTAAGCAAACAGGTTCAAAAGTTTTTCTGCCATTTACAAGCTGTGTGATATTGGGTAACTTATTTAAACTCTCTGTGCTTCAGTTTTCTTTACAATAAAATGGGAGCAATAATGATGCCTACTTTCTTAGGTCACTGTGGACTTATCAAAAGCTCTGAATATGCACCAAGCGATTTGAATAGTGTCTGGCTAATACATTCTAGGTGGTGTTCTTATTATATAAAATGCTTCACAGAGCAGTGGGCATGTAGAAGTTTAAAAATAGCAACTACAATATTAATAAAACTAGTTAGCATTTGTTAATGATGTACAAGTACTAGTATAAAACATACACATTAATCTTCAAGACAATGAATCAAACGAGGTGCCTTTAGTTAAAATATATTGAACATTGTATTATTATTAAATTGCTATATTCGAAATTAAGCTGATTTTTTTCTAAGTCCCTGGATTTTTTCCATGCACAAGGATAACTGGTGTGTGTTTGTAATGGGGGTGGAGAAAGACAAATAAATGTCAGAGTAAATTAAACAAGTGGGTTCTTCCTTTAAATTAAGTTCAAGATTAGCCGCATATAGCATGTGAGTGTTAGAAGAAGTGGAAGCCATGACTTTAATTTTTGAAAGTGTGCCCTGGGAGCTACTCGTGTGTCATCTCCCAGGAAAATTTGCTTCTGAACTTTAAGTGAGGTTGAATTCATTCCCCACAAGCATGTAGAACTGATCTCTGAAGATAAATTAGAAACCAGAAGGCTGTGTCCTGGAAAGATTGCAAACATTGCTCCACATTGCATCAGGCCACTTTGCTTCTGTATCTACTGTCAGCAGCACTATCAGAGTCTACTCTTAACAGTCAGCATGTGTCATGAAGAGGAGGATGCTCGCCTGAATGAATGGTTTTAATCAAAGCTAGAATGCAGAATGGTCCCTGGGAACTAACTGTCTTTGAAATGAGGTCTTTGAAACAAAACAGTGCTATTATCTTTCCTTATTGTGGGCAAGAGGCACGGACACATCAAAAAGCAAACAAGTTATTGCTGCCTATTAATTCGGTTTATTTATTTATTATTATTTTTTTCCTGATCCCTTATTCAGTTCCCCTATATTCCTCCTATAAGTAAAACCATCTGGTATTTTTCTTTTTCCTTCATTCTGCAGGGGAGGAGAAGGGAGAGGGACCAAAACAGGGGAGGGAAGAGACAAGGGACTACGGCGATGGTACATGAGTAAATTGGTGGTGGGAATTTTACGGGTACTACACCTGAGAGGAGAAAGAAAATATTGTGCAAAATGAACAATGATGTAAAATAGAAATAAATGAAAAAAATACACACACACACACACACACACACACACACACACACATTTCTTTTAAAGCAAAAGAGGCAGAACAACCACGATCACAAGAGACAGTATTTGGATCCGGACCAGGGATGTGTTTGATAAAGGAGAACTGACGTCTCCAGTGAGGGGACAGGTGGTGCTCCCTCCAGGATTCCCTCTGGCCAAGGAGAGTCGGACAAATAGCTGATTTTGTGAAGGAGAAATGCATGAGTGACTCTGCTGGGGCCATTACGCCACTGACCCAACTGTGGGTGTCAGTGCAGGTGCCCCTGACCTGCACGGCTATTTGCAGCAGGCCTCCCACTTTTTCATTCTGACAGTGAATCAGGGAACAATTAAAAAACTGAGACCCAGGGAGGTAGAATGACCCCCAAGTAATCCAAGGCTGAGGGCCCTGTGGTCCCAGGAGGATTACACAGCCCCGTTCTCAGCTCAGGCCAGGCCTTAACTCCTGGTGGAAGGTGTCCAGTATCCCAGCGGCTCAACACATGGGCACCAGTGGCCTGCTCTTTCCTGCCTTGGAAGTTTTACCATTGGTTGTCACCTCCCTGGTGAGTATTATAAAGGCAAGGGTGTTGTCCTTGATAGAACACAGGGGCTTTTACTGGAAGGCCACGTTGGGCCCCTGCCACTAGGAAACTACTCTGTTTAGAAATCTGTCCTCGCAAGAGTATCAAATACTGAGATTACTACTGATACTTGATATTTTCTGAGCCAGGGACATGCCAGGGACTGTTCTGAGCTCTTGTTATATACATGGTTGCATTTAAACCCCATGTTACACAATGAGATAAGCTGCATAATTGTTCCACTTTACAGATTATGAGACTGAGGCACAGTGTGTTTAAGCAGGTCATGCAAAGACCCCAGAGCTAAGAAGTAGAGTTGGAATTCAAAAGCAGAAAATGTTATTTCAGAAATGGGGCCCTTGATATGTTCCCAGAGACACTCTTCAATGACAAAAAGGTGGATGTAGTCAGCCCAGAGGTGGAAACAAAATGAAGTGACAACTACAGAGCTACAACCCGCTCGTTTCACTGGGGACCCAGATGTCTGAGCAGCCTGGAGCAAAATGCAAGAACTGGACCAGAAAATGACAGATGCTAAAGCCTGGGAGGTAGGGGACAGAATACAATTAACTTAGAGAAATCAGTTCAAAAGAGATAAGAAATGAGTAATAATCATAGCAAAATGAGTTGGTCATCTATGTACACAATTCAACGCTTTCATTTTTCTTTGGCCTGAACAGACCTTTGTGTTCAGCGACCACATCATCCAGCTTTCTTCTGGGTGTTCTTTCAAGAAAGTCCATATTTTCCTCTTGAACTAGGCCTCCTTACACTCACATATGGGCTTGAACTATTAGGATTCTTAAATTGTCCTAAATCATCTTTCCTTTGATAGCCTATATTAGGAGATACATAATGGGTGCATTTGTCAACATGTACCATTTTGCAGTAACACACAGGTTCATGCATGTAAGACAGAGTTGCAAAGGAGCAAAGCTTCAACTGTACCACCGTTTCCACAAATACATTCTAGAATAAAGAAGACATGCATGTGAACAGCTCTCGGGTATCCTGAGGAGAATGTACGGTTTAATCATTTAGTGATACCATAATTCAGTGGAAATGCACTATTGAAAGGTACTTTTAACAATAAGTGAATGTAATAAGCAAATCCAAGGTACCCCCAACCACCCATGCCCCAAACTATTTGTAAAAGGTCTATGGGCAGAATTTACCCTTGGACCTTAATGCAAAGTTACGGGGGACAGAGAACAGAAGTGGAAAGCTGATACATAGGAGAGAAAACAATAGACACCAGAAAGGCTTTCTCCCCACTTTCCCAAAGAGAATAGCCCTAGAATTTTGTGAAAAAGTAATTTCATAGAAATGAGGCCATGATCTGTAGACTTTGATAGGGGATTTCCATATGGCAAGGTGAAACAGATAACTAGATAATTCTGTAAATGATCACCCAGCCCTAAGCAGCTTAGCAGTGGTGGCATTAGGCTACTACTGTCACTGAAAAGTGGATACATTCTAAGAAGGAATTCTCTCTACAAGACTTAAAGGAACATAGTTTGGGATCCTTCCTTTCAGAAACTGCTAATAACATACATTCATATTTTAGTCCTGGTTCCTTTAGTATGCCATATAAATGAATTCTTACAGAAGCCTGCTTTTTCATGTCTCTGTTCAAATCTAATGAAGAAACAAGGGCAAAAAAAAAAAGCATTAAACTATATTAAATGGGAATAAATGATCCTCCGTTAATAACTCAGCCAGACTCCCTTCCACAATGAGTGCAACATCTCCAAGGATAGGATCAGACACAGGCTTGTGATGTATCAAAATTATAAATAACTATAGCAATGAATTCATTTAATCAATCAATTTCACCAGTGGTACGGTGGGGTGGACAGGGCATAAAACTCCACACAGCTATCAATTGCTCCGATTACAGCTGGCTGTCAGCCAGAATTCCCCTGATCCATGTTAGTTAAATGCACATTAATCTGAATTTGGCAGTGTAATCAAGGACCTAACTGAACTGTGAAATTGAATTCTGCAGTAGAACATCATTTGACCATTTTATGCCAAAGCTGGAAAAAAAAAAAAGTTGTGATGGGGGAAGGGCAGGAGAAAGTAAAGCAGGAAATCCTATTGCAGCGTCTATTTGTCACCATGGCCTTTCAAAATGACAACAGGGAGGCCGTGGCTGGATGTGCTGGAGTGTGTGTGCGTGTGTGTGAGCGTGTTTTGCGCACACATGCATGCAAGTGAGTCTGTAGTGCACACTGGGCCCCCAAAATGGGAAGTGTGATTCCACAGTTCCAAGTAACTTGGAGTCTCCCCACATCATGCATTTCAGGGCTCAGGAAGCAGCTGGTTCCAGTGCGTGATCCTCTAATACACCTTTTTAGAGCACAATAAAACAAAGAGATCGCTCAGCTCAAAACCAAAAAAAAGCAGTCTGGGTGCTGCTTGCTTTACATAAATCGAATGTGGGCTAAAAGTGAATCTTGGACCTCTGTTACTTGGGCTAGGAAAAGTAAGACATCTTAATTGCCCTTACTTGACTCAAACGGAACCCCTCTTGGCTTTGGGAAAGGAAAGTGTTGGTAAAAATTCCAGAGAGAATCAGTAACAGGCTTTCTCTGTGGGACATTTTAGAGACTGGTAATTAGGGGAAGGGGGTTCATTAAATCCTGTGACTTAGAATGTGTGTTTACTCAAACGTGGGTCCCTCCAGATGTGCTCTGCAATTCCCATCTACCTCCCACAGGCAGGGAACACTTCCCCTTATGGGGGCTTTTCCGTGTTTCCCTCCAGGCTCCTGCATCTCTGTCCTAATCATTCTAGCCACTGCCTTCCCTCCAGCTGTTTGCTGTCCTGAGAGCCCAGTCTGTCTCTCAGCTTGCAGGGTGTTAGGGAATTGTTCCAGCTCCCATTAGATATCACAGTGAAACAGTAACTGCTGCTTGGGGCAAAACTTTGACAAGTACCCAGCCACAGCCAGGTTCCTTGAAATTACCTATTTTCATTTTCAAAATGGAGTGGCCCCACTTCATAGCCTATTATATTTGTCCTGGCTGGATGACAATGGGACACAACATATAATTTGAACTGACGGTCAATTTTGAACCCCAAGAATCAAGGTGTCTCCATAAGATCCTACATGTGAGGTCAGTTCTAGATGGTCAGAAACATGATTTCCAAGCTGCATGTAGCAGAAGCTGTCTACCATGCCGAGAGGTTTGCAAGGAACGCTCCCACGCCATTACATCTCGTTCCTAGTTAGGCATATGGGGAACAACATATTCTGACACCAAGTTTGAAAAATCATGTTCTTCCCTGCCTTACAAAGTGTATGGCAAAAGCATACTGAAAGCCTTCAGACAAGAGACTTAGGACTTCCACAAACAGGCAAAGTCTAGTTATAGGAAGAAAAGGATCAATTTGCCATCTGTTGGTATTTCAGACCCTTTCTTCACCCTGAATCAGTCCAATGAATCCCCCACAATTGCCACTGCAAACTCAAAGAAAGCATCCTCTACACAAAAGCAGATTACTCTGACCTGTGATTTGTCACTGTCACATCCTGCTGGGGGTTGGGGGTGATTCTGCACCTCTGGGGATTGGCTCACTGCTGAAGAATGCGGTTCCATTGTATTGGGGTCTCTGAGAGAGCCAGAAAAATAATGCCAGCTTAGATACAGCTTGTTTTTAATTTAGCAATGGGAAAACCCACTCATGATGACCAAGACAATTTATTGAGAACCCTAAGAAGGTTCACAGGGGGATATGTCCATTCATATGCAAAGGGCCCTAAAATCTCCACCAGAAAGGACAGATGTTGCTCTAAATTACCCTTGGATGTTTTATGAGCCTTAATGAACATCTTACTGGCACCTCCAGGCAAAGAGAACACCTAAAGGAATATCCAGTTATACTAAGGGAAGAAATTGCTTCTCTTTTGTTCTAATTCTTGGTGCAGTCCCTCAGATTTCACCAGCACTGACATTCCATTAACCAGCAGGCCCCCAAAAGACCTCTGAAAGGTGCAGGGAACCTCAGTAGGTAAGGAGTTAGTGTTTAGTTCCTGGAGCCTTCACTGAATCTGGGCCTGGCTAGCACTACAAAGAACAGTTGAGTCCGTAATTCTTGATGCAGGAAGGCCAAGCACGCTGGTTCAGCTGCTTCTTCCTTCAAGGGAAAGCAGTGAAGGCTGAGCAGGGGTAAACTGCTCTGACAGTCCTAAAGGAAGGTCCTGGAAATTGTGCCAGTTTTGTGTGTGTGTCTTCTATGGTTTGTCAGAATCCTTTAATCTGTCTGGGACACCTGGCCCAGCATTGATCACTGGCTGGCCTGTGTAGAGGAGACGTGTGTGTGTGTGTGTGTGTGTGTGTGTGTGTGTGTGTGTGTGTGTGTCTGTCTGTCTGTCTGGACAGAACCATTCTTGCTTTAACTTTGCTAAACTGTCTGTTCTCCCTCAGCCTCTGGCTTCGGTGGGTCTCAGAATTTCATGTCCATTTGAGAGAGTAGGGCAAGCGTGATGTGGCAGGACTGGGGTCCTCAAGCCAGCTCAGTCATGTGGCCTTCAGAAAGCCACACAGCTCCTGGCCTTCCTGCTGTGACCCACATCTCTAAAGTGAGGACAGCTGCACTTACAGAGTGGCAATGAGCACAAATTCAAATTGAACTTGTTCTCTTGTTTCGAAAATCTATGAGGGTATAGGACAGGCTGCGCCTCTGACTGGCATTAGCAGATATGGTGACAGGTTTTCCAGCCAGAAATATTCCTGGGAGTAGGGACTAATACTGAGTGTTTGTCATATGCTAACTCCTTTATATTTATTAGTACTTTTTAAGCCTTAAGAGAGGTTTAATAAAGGTGTTCAAACACCCCACTTCATAGATGTGGAAACTGAGGTACAGACAAGCTCATAGCTAGTAGCAGTTTTAATCCTAGGAATCGGACTCTAAAACTTGCACTCAAAAAGGCTGTGTAACGGGTGAGAAAGCTGGATTGTCTTTTATAAAACTGAATAAGATCATTACTCAAGATAGAGTGAGTGCATAACAAATCTTAGGAACTCCTCCTCTCCAAATGCTTCCTTTGCAGCCCTGGGTCCTAAGATGGGTCATGTTTGGAAAAGTTCCTGGAACACTGGAACTCTTAGCAACAGACCAGAGCCATCATCTGTCTCTATGCTCCCCAGCTAGACTGAAGTGCTGATGACATGTGTTAACTAGGCTGCTTTAACTATTAGCTTATTTAACCCTGACACAAGATGATGAGCATGGACAATCTTTATTACTACTTTATAGACACAGTAATACAGTTAAGCAGTTTAATCACCTGGTTTTTAAAAAAGACTTATTTTTTATTTATTTATGCATACAAGAACCAGGGTGTAGGCCAGAGGTGCATAGGGTGAGAGGATTCACCAGAGACAGAGTGGGGAGCGGAACATGTGGATCTACTGAAGTACACTGCTGAGGAGAGCAGCAGGCAAGACAGGAGAGGTCTGTGGAAATGGCTGCAGATAACTTGCTAGCACTGAGTAATCCCTGTGCCACCAGGGAGGCCTTGATAACCCCATTTTAAGTGACACCATCAGGACTTGATCCCAGGCAGTTTATCTGTGGAACCTATACCCTTAACTGCCAAAAAGTGCTTGGTAACCATAGAACAGTGGCTCTCCACCAGGAACAATTTGCTCCTTCCTGCCCCCTGGGACACTGTCTGTAGGTTGCGGTTGTTCCAAGTGAAGGAGGGGTGTGATGGCTTTATATATTTTGAGGCCAGGGATGGAGCTACACATCCTACAGTGCATAGAAAGACTCCCATAACTGAGAAACTGAGGCCCAAAATGTGATAGTGTTAAGGCTGACCCACAGAGTAAGACAGAATGATGCAACATAAGTGGACTTCACTATAGAAGGCATTAAAAGAAACTTGTAAGAAGCCAGTGAAGGCTCGATGGCCCCAGAAGCTGTGCCCTGGGAATGTATCCAATGTCTCCTTGGAGCTGATGGACCTGGCTGGCACTGAAGCTCTGGGGGGAAGGAGTCCTGCTTTATGGGGCTCTGTGGCTTCATAAGGCAATGCCTGTATCTGGTACGGGGAGGGCTTCGTGAACTAGCAGAACTGATCTTGCATCGGGAGCTCTCATGGTTTGGAGCTAGAGTAAGGAATAGATGTGCTAGACCAGCAGTGGGACTCTGGAGCAGGGAGCTGCCCGGGTCTTGGACAGGCTCAAAATGAGCAAATATAAAGCCTGGTGACAATATCTCCAATCAGTTTCCCTTCTTGTGAGGCAGACCTATCTGCAGATACGGAGTGGGGAAAGCATTCTCTCTCCATATCTGGCTATTTTTATATGTGGTGTGACTGGTGCTGTGTAGATTTTGTTTGGTTGTGCTTACCCCCCACCCCAAACCCCTATGCCCACCAGGAATCCTCTGCTCAGTCTCAGCAAAACAAAAACAAACAAACAAAAAATTTAAAAGTATAGTGGGAGCTGAATGCCAAGATCTACAGATTACACATCTTTGATTACTGTAATGACAACAGGGAAAGTAGGTAGGTACATTGGAGGAATTTTTTACGAGGGGTTAATATTAGTACTTTCTTTAGATAAAAATGTAAAACTGGGGTCAAACACACACACACACATACCTTCTCATCTTTGCTCTATCAGGAGACCTACACAAATTTCATGTTTTCTTTTATTAATGGAGATGTGAACATTACCCACCAGTCTTCTTCCCTTGAGGCAAAGCCAAATTATCTGAGTCGTGATCGCTATTTCTTCCCTCAGCAGGAGATCTGCATGTGATTGGTAGATTTTTAAGAGTGCAGCTCTCAAGACACGGGCACCTAAGTCTTTTTACAGAGATGTTATATTTTTAATCAAGTAAACGTTTTAATTACTAACATGCCTCCCACATCCTACCCTCCCACAAAACCTGCTCGTGAATTTCTCACAGGTCTCCAGTGAAGCATTGAACAGTAGCTTGCTCCTTTGGAGCCCTGATTATAAGGGCTCTCTTGGTGGAAGTTCCCATGGGTGAATATCCTACAATTTTTTATTTGAGCCACAATGGGTTTTTGTACTGTTTCTGTTATACTTCCCTGACCCCACCCTGAGCCACAATAGTTTCTGCATTGTTTCTGAGTTGGGCAAATAAAATGTTAGGACAGGTCTGCTTTGTATTATGTATTTGGAAGTCTGCAGGCAAGGAAGGAGAGATAGATTTCTCTCCCTCCCTCCATCATCTTCCCATCATTCCACTTGGCCTAAAGCTCTGGTGGTTGCTGGGACCTCTCAGGGGCTTACTGACAATTACAGTGGAATTCCTGAAACAACAAATGTCTGTATAATGGGGAAAGACCAGACTGAGAGAAACACCAGATTGGGATTCTTGTCCTTGTTTTGCAGTCAACTAGTTATGAAACCTTAAGTGTGCCATGTAACTTTCTGGATCTCAGTTTCCCCTTTTGTGAAAAGAGTGGTCAGGGGTTGTTAGTGGTCATACTGAATACCAAGTGCCTCTAGGAATTGTTTATGGGAAAAATGAATAAAATGGTCTGGGTAGGGGCTGTCCCTTCTAAAGAGTCAGGCTTTACTTTGAGCTAATTCTATTTCCAATGCTATATGAAATGGGGTTCTGCCATTGTCCTTTCTGTTTTACAATAGAAGCCTGAAACTTAGAAGTTGACACTTCTGTGTGAAATCTTTTGATGTCAGATGTTAGGAGTGACTTTTGGATAGACCAGATATGTTAATGGGTCAAATATGGCTGCAGGGCTGAAAGGTTATAGCCTCTGGACAAATTTTCTTTATGACTATATCTAAAACAGCTCCCTAATATAAGATTCCAAATATACTCCTCCTCCCTGACAAATACAACCCCAACTGGCCAAAACAATCTTGATAAAGAATAAAGTTGGGGGTATCACAGTTCTTATTTTAAACTGTATTACAAAGCCATAGTAACCAAAACAGTATGTTATTAGCATGAAAACAGATACAAATCAATGGAAAGAAAAGAAAACCCAGAAATAAATATACAGTCCATTAACTTTTGATAAAGAAGCTAAGAATACACACTGGTAAAAGGATAGCTTCTTTAATAAATGGTATGGGGAACTGTGAATATCACATGGAAGAATGAAACTGGATCCCTAAAAAAACAACTCAAAATGGTGTAAAGACTTGAATATAAGACCTGAAACAATAAAAATCCTAGACAAAAACCATAGGTAGTAATTTCATTGACAATGGTCTTGATGATTTTTTTTGATTTGACACTTCTTAAAAAACAAACACAATAAAAGCGAAATGAAACAGTGGGATTACATCACCCTAAGAAAGCATTAGCACAGCAAAGGAAATGATCGATACAAAGAAGCAACCTAGCAAATGTGAAAAATATAAAATACTTTTCTTCTACATGTTGGATTGGGTTTCTGAGAAATTATAAGTAAAGGAAAATATTGGCTATCTATAATCAATAAAGCAGATGAATGCAGCAGCCCTGCCTTGCAGAGTTTGCTGTGGACCCCACCAACCTGCTGAAGAAAAATCATTTGGTACAGATGGAAGGATCAGGCTACTAGAATTATGTCCCTCACTAAAGGCTTGAAACCTCTTTAATCGAGTCTGTCACCAAATGCTCCACTTTCACTTTGCTGTACAGATGAGGTAGCAAAAACATTTCTGAGTTACTATGTAAATATAAACTACTTGCACTCTCCAGTGTTTTCCAAGGTCTGTACCTGTAGGTTCAGTAACTTCTCCAAAAGTGGTTCCCAAACTTTGGGTTGTCATGAACCAGTCAAATAGCAAATCAAATGCGTAGCAGTTAGCTCAAAAAAAATTACCGAGAAGAATTACAACAACAACAACAACAAAAAAACAACACTGAAAAAGGTCTGGCAACTAGCTTCTACCCCCCAAATTGAATAAAATCAACCTTATGGGACACATACCACATCATTCTGATAATTTTTTTTCCTCTATAGCTGATCCATGTAAACCTTGCCAGAATGCAGGATGTTTTATTACTCCATCTAATGGTCTATAATTACATACACCTTAACTGAGAACTTAGTACAATAGGAGCGCACATTATCATTAGTATATCAGAATATCTGTCAAATAAATAATATTTTGCATTTTAATCAGAAACCCTGTAGAGGATCCCAAAAGGCTCTGACTGCAATGAATAGTTGGGCTTGCCCTAAATCCTCTGCCCTGGGGACTTGTGGATGGAAATCAGGTAGAATTTCCATTTGGAGTCTCACTTAGAAGGTAAACAGCTCTTTAGAATCTGACTACAGAAGACGGTCAAGGATACTCACACCCTCCAGGGAGGAAGGAAACGTTACCTTGGGAATGCACATGGTGGGCTCAGACAGGCGAGGATAGGTGTAGGAGCTGTACGAGTGCCCCTGCGAGTGGGTTTTAAATGCACTTGCTCCGAAGGGCATCATGGGTTCCTGGAGCCCCGACCCTGACCGGGACCTCTGCCGCATGGTGGGCTGCGGGCTTGTCTGACCCAGGTAAGATGACTTTGGCCTCCTGTCGTAGTCATCCAGGCTGGGTCCCCATTCACTCTCACTGAAAGCCAGGCTCTCCTTGGAGCACCCGCTGGTCCCTGCAGTTCTAGAAGGCGTGAAGTGGAATGAGTAATCAAGAGGAGAGCTGCTTGAGGCTCTCTGGTACCCCCACTTGAGGTCACTGTAGTCACTGGCTTTGCTCAGTGAGTCCAAGTGAGAATGATAATCGACAGGAAATCTGGCAATATCGGATTTCAAAGGCTTCATCTCAGAATAGTAGGCCTCCCCGTGCTTCATTTTCACCACGTGCCCGTTTTGCTTGGCCGCATGGCTGCCTTTATAATATGGTTCCAGATCATCTCCATAGAGACTCTTCTCTCTGTACTTTTCCGTGGTGTAGTCAGCAGTGGTGTCGGACTCGCTGGAGTACTGTGAGAAGGTGACAAAGCCGTTCTCCTCGCGATGGCCTTGACCCCGCCCTGAGGCACCCTGGTCGGGGGTGGGTGGGCTTTCTTTCCTCAGGGAGTTGGACCGGGTCACAGAGATGTTGTCGAAGTCCTCTAGCAGGCCGTTGATGGAGGTCTCCTTGCAGGGCTTGTTTCCTCTAACGATAGTCTGGAAGTAATAAAGGGAGTACTATTTAAAGAAAGCATTTCCATGCTTTGAAATGGGTGGAGGAACTCCCCTCCCACTCCACCGAATTTCAGCCAGGGAGGAAAGCAGACCCCAGAACATTTCCTTCAAAAATGATTAAGAAAAAAACCTGTTGATTGATTTCAGTGGTGAAACAAAACACATATTAAAAAAATTATGTCAAATTGCAAATTTTACCTTCTTTCAATAGAGATTAAACATTCATTGAACATCAAAAAACCATTTAGAGCACCATACAATTTTGCCTTAATTTACTATCAATAGTTTATGGAAAACCTCTGTTTCCTGTACCTCTACTTAAATAATCCCTAACCATTTAGTTTAGTTAGTAAGCATTTAGCAGTCTACAACTGGACGTAAAAAGTATATTTATTATTTTTTACATTCATCATCAGATGGTTTTCAAAGCCAGTAGATGCTGTCAGTTGAATATGAGCATATCTAGAAGTGGGTGTATGTTTTTTCCATCCTTTTATGGAAGACACATAATTGAAGTTATCAGATCTTATAGAAGAGGAAAGAAATTTCTGAAGTGGAAATAGGGAACAGCACGAAGACTTCTTGCGGGATTTGTTTGTGATCTAATGTGATATTTTTATCAAGTGCATAAATGCTGTGCTTGCTCTCACCACCCTTCTTGTGGCTCATCATGGCTGAATTTGGGGTGGCTTGGAGATGAGATGGTGGTACCTGAATCGCAATGACAAATTACCAAGCTCTAATGTTCCCTTTAATAAGCCTAAATAACACCGCAGTATCAGGAACAGAAAGAAATCACAAATCACTTACAAAGCCAGCTGCACCTTGACAATGACAAGGTTTGCGGCAAAATAGGATGGGGGTGGAAGAAAGAACAGAGAAGAAGGTGTTGTGACTTCAGACTTCCAGGATTTTAAGAGAAAAATACCTTTGAGCAAGTCTCAAGGAGTTTAAAACCACCTCAGTTAGTACAGACTTTAAATTGGAAGAAAAAAATTCAAAGTTCTCCCGGAGCCTGTCTTTATAGATCAGTGCTTTTTAAACTATCCGTAGTGAAAGAGAAATCTTGTCTCCCCCGGACTCCCTGCCAATCAGCCCTGGACTAATGCTTATGGTCTATGTTTTTCTTTAAAATTAACCTTTTATTTTGGAATAGTTTTAGTCGAACAAACAAGTCAGAAAGAGAACACACAGAACTCACCTATCTCCCCTCCCATGTTATCATGCTCTCCATGTTAATGCCTTGCATCACTGTTAACTAGCCCCCACAATTTCTGCAGCTTTCAAGAGTCTTTACCTAGTTTTTCAGGCTCCCATCCAGGAGACCTCACTGTGTTTATCTGTCATGTCTCCTCAGATTCCTCTGGTCTGTGACAGTTACTTAGACCTTTCTTGTTTTGATGACTTTGCTAGTTCTTTAAGGAGTGCTGCTCAGGTAGTTTGCAAACTGGCCCTCAGTTGGGTGTGTCTGAGTTTTTCCTCAGTGTTAAATGGTTACTGATTGGGCGAAGAAGACCACAGAGTAAGGATGGTCCCATCACATCATCTCCAGGGTGTCCATATCAGCATGTTTATTATCACCGCTGATGCTGACCTTGGTCATCTGGCCGAGGGCAAGTTTGCCAGGTTTCTACACTGGAAAGTTATGCTCCCCTCCCTACTCACTTCCCACACTGCACTGTTTGGACCTAAGTCACTTAGCACATATTCAAGGGGTGGGGAGTCACTCTACCTCCCTGAGAGGAGGGGTCTACATAAAGTACTTGGAATTTTTCTGTCCCTGACACTTGCCTAGTCTCTCAATTATTTATTTAATCACTTAGTTATACCAGGGAGGGTGAATCACAGATACTTTATACTTGGGGTTACAATCTGGGACTACAGTAATTGGTTTTTTTTAAAGATTTATTTATTTATGCATACAAGCTGGGGTGTAAGCCAGAGATGCGGGATGGTGAGAGGATTCACCAGAGACAGAGTGAGGAGCAGAACTGTCAGACCAACTGAGGTACACTGCTGAGGGGAGCAGCGGGCGAGGCAGGAGTGGTCTGCTGTGCCATGTGGGAATCAGGTGGGAATCTCCCTGGCTGGGTATCGAACTCTTGTTGCAGTGCTGCGCTTAACCCGTTGTGCCACCAGGGAGGCCCGACTACACTACTATATTTGTTTTATTGCCCAAATTGTTCCAGTTTGGGTGATGACAGTTCTTTCATGTTTATGGTTGTGACCCTTTGACAGACCCCCCCTGCATTTGTTTTCTCGACATTTATTTTCTGGTATAACAACATGCCCCAGGTTCAAGTATTTTGTGTTTTCCATGCCCCTGCCCTGAAATTAGTCATTTCTCTAAGGAATGCTGATTCCTGTATTGGATAACGATATTTGACACTAATATCTGGGTGCTGGCTGTGTACATTGCTACCGGGGTGTCACTGCTTCCTGTTCTTCTCTGTAACCAGAGCCAGGAAATACGTCCATGTGTACACTTATCCAGTATATGCACATGTCTGTACTTGTATGTACCCCTCTGCGTCTACGTTGAGCTAAACATGAATTCATACTGATGTCTCTGAATTTAACCTGGTGCCACACAGTTTTTCTAGCTTCTCTCCTTAGTTAAAATGCCCTCTAATACTGAAAACCCTGCATATCATCATCTGTCATCTGTTTCCTTATTCAGTCTCAGGATATATGTATAGTAACTTCAGAATTATTAACCCAGATCACCTGGGGAAACAACTTTGCCATCTCAAGTACAGTGTTTATGTGCAGTTCTTTTTGAGTTTATGTTAGTCTCCATTCAAGTAGTTTTCCAAATTTCTTAGGTTATTGTCTCTTTTTCCTGCACCCTCCTTCAATGAGGTTACATAAATATTCTTTTGTGACAGTCTACACTTCATCCTGGAATCCTCTGATCTTCTGGTTGATTTTTTAAAAGAAAACTGCATCTATTATTTCACCCATTGTGCTGGAAAGTTCTGTGGGCATTGGCAAATGCAAAGGATCATGTATTCACTATTTCTGTGCCATCCAGATAGGTTTCACACCCCCATTCTTCCACGCTCTCTAGTTGGACACTACCCCGTTTCTCAACCCCTGACACCACTGATCTATTTTCTGTTTTACCTCTTTCAGAATATTATATGAATGGAGTCCTTTGGTCTGGTGTCTCTCACTTAGCATAATGTATTTAAGTTTCATCCAGGTTGTTCTATGAATTAATAAATAGCTTTTTCTATTTATGTCTGATTCTTCTTTATCACCGAACAGTGTTCCAATATATGGAATGTTGTGGCTGTGCATGTGGGTGGAATAAATTGATTGATTGATGGCCAAGATAGATGATGTTCTACCAGGGAATCTCCCTAGAGAGAAAAATAATAATATATCATATTTATCTACCAGGACCTTTTCCCAGAGCAAGAATGCCTGTGCCCACACCGACAATGAATGTGGGTGAAATAATAATGCACAGAAAAGAGTGACAGGATGAAGGCTGAGGGAAGAGTAGGGATGAAATGGATATCCTCCAATGCATTCAAATTAATACTTAGTAACTCACCCTCAAAAATATCAAGTCTAATCGAGCTGCTTCCTAGTGCATTCCAGCTATATCTTACCTTGTATACTTCTCTTTATATTTGCTCAGGGTGCTCCTCAAACCTTCTTATATGTACTGTTACTTTCTGTGGATTGAAACTATTGGCCTCCTCTCTTCTTCAACAATGCTTGGCATAAATTTTGAGAAAATACTATTTGTTGGTTTATATCAGAGTGCATTGACTAAATGTTTTTTTAGTCAGCATTCTGGATAGGCTCTTGTACAATCCTAGTCTCTCCTTCATGAGCAACAGGCAGCTTACTCAAAAAAAAAAAAAAAAAAAAAAAGAAACATGATCAGGAATCCACTCCTCCCCCACCCCCATGGTAGCATTCTGGGATTTTACTCCAGGGCATCTGCACTGAATGATGTTCCAACATGAATAATGACTGTGAAGTATATCAAGGTCTTCAAGAACCTCTGAAACATTGGATCTACTTGGATATCCTTAGTGAAATGATTATCCAGGCTTTCGCTGACCTTGACAAATATACTTAATTATTTTTAATTAAATATTTTAAAAATATATTTAATTATTTTATATTCAATATTATCAGTAGGTCTGTGTCCTAGAATAAAATCATTTCTCTAAGTTCTATCCAACTTAAACAATATTTTAATTAGTCTCTCTTGTCTGCCTCCTCCCTCCCCATTTCTGAATGCATGAATTATCTTGCTCTGAGACCAGAGTATTGTCCCCATATCTCAGTGTTGGAAGGATCTCACCATTAAGGTCACCTCCTCCTATTGAAAAACAGTTGATTTTGCCAACTGACATAAAACTGACTTCAAATTCAAATCCAAGTCCTCACTCTCCAATGCACTCTTTCCAAGCTATCCTTCTAAGGCATTCTGCAGACTCTTGAGCTAAACAAAACAGCACCAATTGGTTTGTGACATCACGACCCATCAAAAATCGGTCACTGAAGAAAATATTTCTATTACAAACTCCACCCCACCTCCACCCCTCCCCACCCGCAATGAATTATTGAATTTATAGAATATGGCTAATTCTAGATCCTCGTCTCAATTTCGTCCACATTTGCTATGTGCTAAGTTTCATTCTTTCATTACCTGTTTGTCAATTTGTAAATAGGATAATATTGTCTGATACTTAGTAATTCTTCCTCTAACCCCTTCAACCAGGAATTATGGAAGCTGATGGGGGTGGGGAGGGACTACAAAACGGTTTTAAAACATGCTAATGCCTTCAGGTGGCCACAAATGTATAACTATGGGATGAATTAAGGAGATTTGAACATAGCTCATCAATGAAGACAAATACGAAGACTATGAAGAAAAGATAATAGAAAAACAAACTAAAAATCTTAGTTTTCAGGCAGAAGAGAATTATGAGCTGGGTTCAGGAGAGAACACTAGATGTAATTGGATGAGAAGAAAAAAAAGAGGTAATTACCAGGTCACAATTTAGTGAATGGCAGTGGTACAAAAATGATCAGAGTGTGTGTGAAGATGCTACCATCTTTGGAACTATGATGGAAATTATGATTATAGAAGAAAAGGGAACAATAGACGGGAGAAATAAACCTCACCATATTAAATAGGCATCTCAACCATTTGTCTTTTGGAATTTATATCCAGAAAACCTGTTAGTTGATCTTCAGCAAATAAATAAACTGTTGCACTGGGAGCTGGGATATTAGTCTTAGACATTCACTAACAGTCCACAAGTATTTAGAAGAAAAATAATCCTTCCCTGTGTGATTCCTTTTAAAAAATCTGTCAGTCATTTCAATCTCCCTACGTTCCCACTAAAACCCTTCCAATCTCATGTATAAACTGAATGAGTAAGCTTGAAACTAACTCACTTCATTTGCAGGGAATACTGAGAAAAGAGAATTCAGATGCCACAAAGAGAGGCGTGCGTTCATGCAGGCATATGTGCAACAATATCTATAGCTAGCTACAATAGGTATCCTTATACTGATATAGCCAGATGAACTGTAAATGTTTTTTAAATGACTAAGTGATAGTCGAATGAAGGTCTGTTTGGGAGAGGCTTTTCTCTCAGCTATGCTATAAACGTCTTACATTTGGAAAATTCAAAACCAAACAATTATAAATGACTATTTCACAATTTTTTTTGTACCCCAAGAATGTTCAGATTTTTCTAGGGATTAGAAAATTGCTGTTTTAGCCTACAAATTAATCTGTGACCTCATAATTGGGGAGTTAGCTATTTTTGTGCCCTTGTCATTGCATATTCAGAGTAGTATGTTTAGTTTGTATGGAAATTTGTGACAATCATACCCATAAATAGAATTCTATATATTTGTTTGTAAGGAAGGAGAAATATTAACATTGCTATGAGCTAAATGACATTTGGAAGAAATTTAAAAACGACTGAGTAAGAAATATTTTTACACAAAAATGTAGTATTTATTGTCCCTGTTTTGAATCTTGGGCTTATAGAACCTATTAGTTGTGTGGTATTGGGCATATTTTTAAGCCACTTTTTAAAAATACATAAAATGGCAAGAATAAAATCTTGTTTTATTCTTCATTCCTCATAGTTTTAATGTGATGATTTAATGAAATAATACATGTAAAGTAGTTGGCATAATTCTTTACTTTAAGATTAGTTTGATAATTCAGAAATAAGAAGAGAAATAATAATAGGAGAAATAAATCTCAGCTTCATACTTTGGAACAAAAAGAACAATTGATAGAGTAGACTTTAAAAAACTGCTATTAGTAGCTTTAGATACAAAACACAAATTTCGTGAACTTAAACAGATGTGTATCAAGTTAATTCCAATTGTTATGTATACTAAAATAGATACTCCTTATCAGATCTACAAAATGGCATACCTTCAAATCACGATCAGTAGTTGACTGGTATTTTTCTTTAAAATTAATATGTGAGCCAAAATATTAACAAAATTAGTCTTTCAATATTTAAGCTGGGAACTATACATGGACAATCAGGGATAACAGAAATATGATAAAATATCAATAGTTGTACTCTCTGGGTGGGGAGGTTAAGGGTGACTTATATTTTAGACTAGGGATTCTCAAATTTTAATATGTAAACACATCACCAGAAGATCCTTTTGAGGGGAGATTCTGATTCAATAATTCTGAGGAGGGACCTGAGATTCTGACGCTCAAACAAGCCCAGCAATGCTGCCGCAGCCTCTGCACGGTCATTCACTGTGCACCAAGTAGGTGAGTGGAGTCTCCAGATTTTCTACAATCAGCATCACTTTTACAATAAGAAGTTAGAGTAAGAAATGCTTTTCAGTATAATAGGATTTAGCATTATATTTAGCATTAAATATATATCCAAATATATAGTGTTAAATAGTATACATGTTGTTTTATGTATACATACCATATATACATATATTACACACATTATATATACATATATACACCATTATATATCTATATATGTGTGTATATATATTACACATACGTATCTGTGCTGAAACTATGTTACAGTTGACTGTTAGGAACTATATTGTTGACTATTTTCCCATTTCCTATGAAAGTGAAATATTTCTTATGTTTAACAAAAATGAAGACTTACATGCACAGATTTCACCACTTTGATATCTACCTGCTTCTACAGCATCATGTTCTTACTGCCAAGTTATAGTACTTAGAAGTAATGAATAAACTTTGAGTGCCAGGGAAGTGAAGATGTGGTTGCAGACATTTGAAAAGAAAAAAAATTCTTCTGCAGTAAAAACACACAAAGCAAAACAAAATCCCAAAGGAACTAAAGCATAGCCCACCTAATACACTATCTTTTTTATATATCACCCTTAAAGATGCCACATGATTTTTTCTTTCCATGAAAACTATGACATCAGTGTTTAAAAGAAGCTTGCAAAATACAAATATTAAAAATAAATTCTTGATCTTTCAAAAAAACTGTTAAAAGATTATTCAATCAAGAAGTCCAGTTAAAGTAGAAACAAGGTAATATTTATTTCCTGACACGGTCTTCACTTTAAGGAATCATCAACAGTGAACTGAAATGAAATCCAAACATGCAGTCTTTTAAAATGTGGTTTAACCAGGTTTCAAAATGTAGGGACTATTTATTACTACCATTATCAGATGTTTATTAAAGCAAGACTGTGCAGCTTTATAGCGATCAATAATATAGTAACGGCAAGAGTATCAGTGAATGTCACACCAAGGAATAGCCAGGCATTAAAAATCAATTGTAATCCAATCTATGTGAGTCTGACGCCATGGTTCTCATTGTCTTCCCATTGTGGGTGGACCAGCTCAGTGTCTGTTCTAGCTCCTGGTGACAGCAGCCATATTTCATGGGGCTCCTTCCCCAGGCTGTGGGCCTGTGATAAGCTATAATGGATCTGTGCATGAGAACAGCTGTCTCCCCTTGTTCCCGGGAAGAGATGAAAAAGCACTTCTGCTCTCACAGACTGTATTAACCTTGACAATAATGAAGTGTGTAATTAACAGCTTTGCCCTAATAAGACCTCACATTTCTTTTCTAAAAACAATGCCTCTCGTCCTCTGCAAGAATGTGTTTCATTTTGTCTTTCTGGGTAAACACTTCTTAGGAGGTCAATAAACTAAATATTCCTATGACTTCAGAGTAAAACAGGACTCTCAGAAAGGACCCACTTTAAAACTATTTATCTAAATTCTTTCTCTGCAGAGAACCTTGTTTTTATTAAGGAATGTGGAAGGCTGGAAACAGCAGGGCCATAATCACAACATATAAACAGACCTAATATAATTTGGATCCTTATGGGAAGAAATGTTCACTCTTGGTTGGGTTTTTTAACATCGAAAGACCTCAGATCTTTTTTCCTTTCAGTTTCCTTCATCTGCCTTTTTTGGGAACCATAGGGGATTCTACTAATTGTATGAGTAGCTGAGAGTCACATATTCTTGGGAAATATGAGAATTAGGGCAGGACATCTCAGCGTGGAGGTGGTGATTTCTAACCAGTGATACCCTTTAAAATAAGCCATGCAATAATCTTAATCACATGGAATCCAAATTAATCCCTCCACTAACTACAACTATTATGTTTTACACAAATCACAAGAAAGTAGAATGCATTTAAGGATGGTTTTGTGGATTTTGTAGAATTCAAGATTTCCACAAGAAAATTATAATTGCAAAGTGCTCTACTGTTCGCTATTTCCACTGTCTCTTAAATCACAGTGACTAGTTCCATTGAGTGACTAGTTCCAGACAAGGGTGACCCCTGAAAGTCATTTTCCATATTGTTAAGTCAGGAAAGTAAATGTGAGCAGTTTACTGTCCTAGTGCTTGCTGCTTGGAGTGTGAGGCTGCTGTACTGAAGGCAATTGAAATCAGTTTGGCCAGAGTTAATACTCAGAGGATTGTATGCTTGCGCTTAAAGTCAGTTTGAGTCCATGAGTCCTGCAGTTGGGGATTTATCCATTATTGCTTGCTGTTTGCAGTAAGTGTGTAGGTTGCAATGAGGTCTGTGGAATTATCTCTGTTCATTCCTCTATTCACTTAGTCAAACAAATAATCTTTTCGGGGTGCAGGGTTTACTCTGAGATGAATGAGACAAGATTCCACAATCTACTGCTTAACTTGGGAGTTACTTCTTAACTTCTTCACACCATTACATGATTAGTTTTTACAGCTCTCCTGTGAGGAGTTAGATGGGGTATTGGCACAGACAGAAAAGAAAAAAAAATATATGCACCATTTTACATACCTAAATATGCCATAAAAAAGTACAAATTCTTACCACTTGTGACAACATGAATGGTTACAGGGGGTGGGGGAGTTGAAGTGAGCAAAGGGGATCAAGAAAAAAACTTTCTAGGTATTAAATAAATAAGTCGTGGGAAGTGAATATAAAGCATATGTTCCTTAGGCAATAAGAATTTGAAGAATTGCTAAAAATAGATGGGAAATAGGTTTATTGTGATGATCATTTACATTGTATATGAATGTCAATTCACTAAATTGTACATCTGTAACTAACATAATTCAATTAAATAAATGAATAAATAAATAAGCAGACCCGGAATAAAGAGAGTCAGCAAGCCAGACTGTGCCTGGATGTTCTTGTCCTGATGTATGCTGAGTCTAACTCTCCATAATGGCATTGGTCCATAGAGCCCAAGACATCCACAAAAAATCCAGGGGTACAAAAGCAAGCAATTTATGAGCCAGACATGCACTCAGAATGTCCTGATAGAATAAATGACATTGAGAACCTGAAGCTTAAGACAGAGCGCTGAGGTCTGTGAATAGGACTCCTGATTTTAGGTATCCAAAAGAGTGTGACCAGATATAAAGAAACGCTTTGTTTTTTCAGTATTTCAGGATGAGATACAAACCCATGCAAGGTAGTAAAAGAAGGCATATTCATTAGAGTGTATCATACAGGGACCAGTCCTGTAGTTCAATATTAGCCTGTGTGGTGACTATCTGCAAAATGGGCACAGTTTCCCTCTCCCTAAGCAACGTGACTTTGTAGATCTTTCTTTGCATTAGGAGGTGCTCATTCTGTGTCCCTTACCCTTGAATCTCAGATGGCCATACGAGTTGCTTAGACAAAAGAAGGTGGCAGAAATAAATTATACTATTTCTCAGTCTGGGCTACTAGAAGTTTTCCTAGCCACTGTCCGCTCTTGTTCCCACCTTGCCCAAGTGAATGAGTTGAGCTGACCAGCTGTAGGACCAGAGATGAGCCATTCCCCTGGGGCCATCTTAGACTAGCCAATCCCAATTCACCCCCAATTTATCCATGTGCCCCTTTCCTCTCCCAGCATAGGGAGAGGCAGAAGAAAGGAGGCATACAAGCCAAGAGCCATTTATACTAGAAATGGAACCAAATGATCAGATGAATAAAGGTTTATGTGCCTGTGGGTAGGGAATGTAATGCTTGATGTGGCTGGAGAGAGGGACATTTGCATGAGCAGAGACTCCTTAGAGGTGAGTCCTGGGGCAGCAGGCTTCTCTCCAGTTGTGCTAATCATTAGGCCATCCTGCTTGCTGGCCATGTGCTTTTGCCCATGTCATATAAATGGGGCATGGCCATTGCTTATCTTTGAGTAGATTTTAGTTTTTTATAGTTGAAATTATTTGAGATTGGCATATTCTCATGATTGTAATTTTGGTTCTATGTATATGGATTACAAATCATCAGCCAATAAAAGAGAATTTTAATAAACAGGCAAAGTTTCCCAGGGTCACTTAAAAGTTTTTAATGGTGTCATTAGAGAACAGGTGACTTCAGCAATTTTAGGCTATTTGTAAGTAAGGCATCTGTTTCTGTCTACTCTAAGACTTTATTTTATCTGTTAAAAGTCTTTAAAAATGGAGACATTTAGTTATATCAAGAACTTTTAAAATGTGGCTACTAGGAAATGTAAAATTAAATAGGTCATTTGCATTGTTTCTTTTTTTAAAGATTTATTTATTTACGCATACAAGAACTGGGGTGTAGGCCACAGATATGGGGGGCGGTGAGAGGATTCACCAGAGAGAGTGGGGAGCAGAAAGGTGGATTGACTGAAATATACTTCGAGGGGAGCAGTGGGCAAGGCAGGAGAGGTCTGCTGTGCCATGTGGGAAGCTCCCTGGCTGGGGATCAAACTGGTGTTACAGTGGCTGTCGATAGCTTCATAGTACTGAGACTTAACCCCATGTGCCACCAGGGAGGCCCTGTATTCTATTTCTGTTATACAGCGTTGATCTAAAGTGGGGATTGGCAAACTATGGTGGTGGGCCAATCTACTTGTAATAATGCTTTATTGGAGAACAGACACATGCATTTGCATACGTGGAGTATATGGTTGCTTTTGCAACCACAGCTGGCAGATTTAAGTCGTAGTAGTGACAAAGGCCACATGGACTACAAAGCATAAAATATTTACTCTTGGGAACTTTACAGGAAGTTTGCTGACTCTTATCTAGAGGATCACCAGTTGGACAGGTCCATTTTTGAGGGGGGGGGTGCACTCTTCTGGTATGTGATTCATGGACTTTGTCCCAAATGTTTCCCAGTGAGTTGGGTGTGTTGTTTCAGTGGGATGGAGTCACTTGGCACCAAAGGACCACTTAGCTTATTTACAATCTGTAATTCTATGGCCGAAGGGGACAAGAAGCACAGTTCTCTTTACTCATGAAGAAATTCACTTAGTAAATCAAGTCAACTGACTAGAATAAGAAACTAAGCCTTGCTCTCAAAATAATTTTTAATCAAGAGCAATCAGAGAAAAAAAGGTGGTTGCAATCTTGCTGGGGGGTGAGCTCAACCTTAAGCAGTGCAGAGTGAAGGACATAAACAATTGAGCATTCTCCCTATTCTAATGGAATCTGAGCTTGAAGTAATTTGTGAGAATGAAATGATGGCTTTCATTCCATCAACTGGTCTAAAAGAACTTCTAGTCACTGACACTGACCTGAGACAATCAGAAGTGCTTTTCTCACATTTAGTCATAGTAAGATTATGAGATAGATGACATTAGTATCTCTTTGTTCAAAGGAGGAAAATGAGGCTTAGAGAGGTCTTTAGACAACTTGCCCAATGTCACTCAGTTGGTAGATGGAGGGTTTGAAGGAAAGCCCCACTCTTACCCATCATTCACATTGCCTCTCAATATAACAATGAAATAGTGGAAACTAGAGCACACTCAACTTTAACCTCTAAGGACCTGGAAAGGAGAGCAAAACACACGAGGACAAGTGCTAACCACTCTGAAATTATGAAAGGAATGTAAGCATACATGATGGCCATGTAATCGAAAATATTCCCAGAAACAAAACTTTCTTAAGAAAGGATGTTTAAAAGTAAGAAATGTGGGACTTGAGAAAAAAAAAAAAAACAAGTTGACTGCTCTTTGGAGTAATTACCTTTTACAACCACTTCAAAATTCTGTCACCGTAACACAAGAAACACCTTGGAACATCATATATACTCAAGACTGACATTAAAAATTTTAGTAACTAACAAAATGTGTAGTCTATACATCACTTGCCACCCTCCTCCTGTAAAAAGAGCTGATTAAATAATTCTTGAAGTATTGTTAACTGTAATGCTAAATGTCAAAGTCATTTGTTTTCACTTGTAGACTATAAAAAGAAGCACAAGGCATTCCATGTAATTTTAAATTTGGTCAACATAATTTTACCTCTGAGAGTCCCAAACTTAAACTTCTGTTGTTCTTGCACCTGACATTTTAAACAATCTTAACAAACATGAAAATGATTTCTTGAAGGCATAATAAATGTTAAGAAACTCATTACTTTGCAAATAAAACTGCTAGGTTGTTAAATGACATTTTAAAGTATAAATTGGTGCTGTAATCTTGTACTTAATATATTAGAAATAGACTGGTCTTCTTTGATGCCCCCCCACCCCCAATGTCCCTGTGTAAAAGAAGAATAGAGAAAAGCTAAGTTTCAAACTTACCAGACCTATCAGAAATATGAACCTTCAAAAGTCCATCAACTATTAAGGTCAATGTTACCAAACACTCCTAGTTACTAGTCACCCATTTCTCTTGAATGATCAAAGTCAGTTATGCTTAACCCCAGGAGAGGTGTTTTCACTGGGAAGGGGCCCAAAGGAACTTTCTGGAGAGGAAAATGTTCTATATCTTGATCTGAATCTTGGTCACACACACGCACGTGCACACACACACACACACACAAATATGTAAAAAAAAATCTAGCAATCCACATTTATGATTTATGTCTTTGATATATGTAAATTTTTCTTGTTAAAATTCACAGGAGAGGCCCCAAACCAAGTGGTTCCTTGACTTTTATAGTAAACAGGTAGCACCCAGAGAGCAAAGGTGGGGCACTGGATATAATATACAGTAGAGGGGTGTTTACGGAGCGTGGGGAGGTGTCATGGACGGAAGACAACAGGGTAGGTACTAACGAGGGCCAGCTCGTGGATGAATCAGGGCTTACATTGGAAGGTCATGAATAAAGGGACTGAGGAGTAAGGATGATGCAGCAGCCTGGAGGGCTAAGGGTGGGAGAAGAACAGAGAAGAACAGATGTTGTGGGTGTGGAGTGTGGTGTGGGTGGCTGAGTCAGAGAGGAAGACGACCCCATCAAAGATACGGGACCATACAATGAATATTCTAGTAACTTAGCAAATGCCAAAGAAGAGTATGGAGGAGTCTTTCACCCTTAATTTTTTCACTATTCCCACAAAAGAAGCCTTTGCCTCTCTGAGCTACTAACTTGACTCACTTCGAGAAATCTGCAAGCCTGTGGGGGTTTGCCTCTGCTCAGCAAAAGTGCTAACTTCTTACCATTTCTTGGATTTATATAACCTATGTACATAATAAAAATCATATGGTTTCTCTTATCTTTTGCAAAATGAGATTGATTTTTCCTCACAGCTATGTTTGCCTGCCCTTCACCCCCCTACCCATCCATCCATCCAAGATATGACTTGTTCATATTTAAAATATTTTGTCTATCTGAAACCCAATGCATAGTTTGAATATGCACCTTGAGATTTTTCCTATAGCCCTTAGGAAAGGCTAAAGCAGCGAGAGGTTCAGTTTCATTTGGCAGCTTCTGTTTCAACCGCAGCAGCTCTCAACCGACCATATTGCATATTGGAACTTCAGCTGTATACTGGAAACATCTGGAAGCATGTGAACATTCCCAAAGCCAAGGCCTTTCCCTCACTGGTTACATTGCTGGTAGTGGCTCCAGGTGTCAGTGATTTCTAAAACTCCCTGGAGAGTACAATGTGCCATCAAGTAGGGGAACCATGCCGTTAGGAGACATTCTCCCCATGCTGCTTGGAGTAGCAGCATCTGTACCAACCAGAAGCCTGTCAGAAATGCAGAATCCCAGCCCCCATTCAGAAATTCTGAATCAGAATTTTTATTTTAACAAAATCTCCCAAGTAATTCATATATACCTTTAAGTCTGATCAGCACAATAGACCATTTGCCTGAGGTTCACTTTTCACAGTTTAATAGAGATTCTGAAAATCAGTCAATTCTGTGAGAATACACACACACACACACACACACACACAATATACACACACATATAATAATATATATTTTGGATGTATAGATAAAATACATATTATCAAAGAAAAATAACATTCCATAGATCTTAAATTCCAGGTTACTAGGGGTATTTCCTTGTTTTACAGAAAAAGTCTTCCAAAATAAAAACAGAAAAAGATTGATTTATAACAAAAAGGACAACTCTGGGATATGATGGCCCTAGAATGAGTTCTGTACCTTAATGCTGGAGTGTATTTATCTTACTATGTCTGTGTCCAAACATCCAGAGGGCAAGTTTAAGGCTGGAATGCAGGAGCCCAAAGAGTTTCCTGGATGATCTTGTTTACTTGCTCAAGAGAATTAACAGAACAGCAAAAACCCTTGCACCAATGGAGAGAGGAGATCCCTTTCTCTCCCACTCTCCAAGTGAAATGACAGCTACCAGGCCAAATTTAAATAGGCCAGATCTAAAGTTATTTCTTAGATAAATCTGGAGCATACACAAAGCCCCCAAAGAGAGTCAGGCAATATTATCTTTCTTTTTTCCAAAATTGTATTCCATCAATTTTATTTTTATATTATGAGCAAAGATTTAACTATAAGAAACAGAAGAAATCCAGTCCTGCTTTTGCCCTAGGAATTTTCTAGAAGACCTGGTTCACTATGTCATTCTGCCATAGAGAGACGTGATGAAATAACCATTTACAAGTTAGAGTTGGGAGCTTTGCTTTGCTGTAGGAGAGACTTCCTTCCTCTACCCTTTTTTACTGGTAAAAATTTATTACCATTTCAACAGTCTCCCTTGAGGTTTGAAGAAATCAAATTTGTATCTTAACTATTGATTATGTTCTTGTGGGAAATTTCCATTTCCAGATTCTTTTTTATTGACTTTTCTCTCTCCCACGATTTAATTTTCCTGGGTCCTCACTCTTTTATTATATTTATAATTTGCTAGACTTTTATTATGTGTGATTTCATTGTATATTAGTGCCAAACCTTCCCAGAAGAAAGGTTGAACCTTCAAAAGTCCATCAACTATTAAGGTCAATGTTACCAAACACTCCTAGTTACTAGTCACCCATTTCTCTTGAATGATCAAAGTCAGTTATGCTTAACCCCAGGAGAAGTGTTTTCACTGGGAAGGGGCCCAAGGGAACTTTCTGGAGAGGAAAATGTTCTATATCTTGAATAAAGTAGGTTTTAAAAAAGTCTCCCTCAACTACCAGTTCTGGCTATTAACCTTCTTCCCTTATGAAAACACATTTAAATAGTGCTCAGCAATTTATAAATCCCTCATCTGATATCTGACCCAGGACAGTGGAACAAGGTTATCAGTAGGGTCTTCTGGAGATTGTGCTTACTCATTAACAGGAGCACACACACAGAAGAAAAACCCAATAAAAAGCTACCAACATCTTTAGCACATTACCAACAGACTACAGAAAACTGGTGGTTCATGGAGCTTTCAAAAACCCTTATGCCCACACTGCACCCAAGAACAATAAGGATCTCTGGGGGGTGGGGAGGGAAGCCTAGGCATCAGTGATTTTTAACTTCTCCCAGGTGATTCCTATGAGTAGCAAGGTTAAAAATCTGTGTCCCAAAGCAATACATCCTAAACTCTGTGCACACACAAATGCTTGGGGCATCTTCCTGACACACAGTCTCCAAATCAACAGGTCTGGTGTAGGACATGAGAATCTGAATTTCTAAAAGCTCTTAGGTAAAGCTGATATTGCTGTTTTGCAGAGCAGTTTAAGTCACAGGTCTCAAAGAACCCATCAAGTTCTTTGGATGACTGAGCTGGAATTTGCAATTCTAAAGAAACAGATCATCAGTATGTCCTAGAGAGAGTGCTAGATTGTGAGGTTGGCATCTGGGTTTCAGGTCAAGGTCTGTCACTGGCAACTTTGAAGTCTTCATCAAGTACTTTCCTTTGCTGGATCTGTGGTTTCTGCCTGTACTAAGACTTGCCTGGCTCCCTTCCAGCTCCAACATTCTGTTGTTTTCAAGACTCTCTTTATGTCTCAGCTGCTCCAAAGAGTTATAAGCACCTACAAAGTGTTAAATCTGCAAAGTAGTTCACTTGACTGAAAAATAACCTGACAGGTGCTTAATATCTGGGAGAGAAAATGATGCGGTTTTCCTGGAGCTGGTGGGTACTTGTCTACAGTTTAAAACTCCTAGAACCAACACTGACCCTCTATGGCAAACACCTCTTAGGTTCCATACATGGGTCCATCCTGCCAGAAACCATTTGGTCTCCTGACACGCTCTCTGTAAATGACACCAAACTGTGGGGTATAGGTAGATGCAGAAAATGGTACCAGTTCTCCTCTGCTGTCTGTATCCAGGTCCTCTGCAATGTGACTGCAGCTCCTCCATCAGGAGAGGGGTCTGTTTCCCTTCCCCTTGATGCTGGCTTTGGCCATACCACTTGCTCTGACCAACAGAATGCAGGGGACGTAACATTGTGTCCATTGGAGCCTTTACCTCTGGGGGCTCTGCAGAGTAAGCCCCTGCCCCGCTGCTGTGGGAGCAAGAGAGGGCTAGCCTGGAGGATGACGGGAGATTTGTGGAGCAGAGACACTACATCCCAGCTGAGGCCATCCTAGACCAGCAGCTGCCAGCCCACTCAGAAGCTGATCTCTCCCTTCTCTCTGCCTCTCTCTGTCTCTCTCTCACACACACACACCAGCAAGCCTGGAGGCAACTAGAACTTCCAGCTGAGTGCAACCCAAATTACCAACTTAAAGATTGTATAAGGAACAACAAATGCTTACTGTTTTAAGCTTTTTAAAAAACAAATTATGGTAAATTTACTTTACATGACATAAAATATATCATTTTAACTGTGTTTAAATGGCAGTAAGTACATTCATATTGTTGTACAACTATCACCACTAGGTTATTTCCAGAACTTACTCATCATCCCAAATAGGAACTCTTAGACCCATTAAGCAGTAACTCTTCCCACCTCCCCCAGTGCCTGGGACTGTCTATTCCACTTTGTCTCTGTGAATTTGCCTATTCATGATCCCTTAGATAAGTGGTATAACACAATATTTACACTTTTGTACCATAGCTTACTTCATGTGGTAGCATCCTTTTGTAAGGCTTAATAATATTGCATTACTCTAATATTTATATTATCAGATACTCTATATGTAATTATCAAGTAGTCCATAATCTCTACATTCTAATATTCTGTATGTATATATCAAATTTGTCTATATCAATATATTCATCTGTTGATGGATCCCCTTTGGGCTATTCAATGCTGCTGTGACCACATATACAAGTACCTTATGTGAATCTGAGTACCTACTTTTAATTCTCTTAGTGGAATTGGGGGGTCATCCTGTTAAGTCTATGTTTCATTTTTGAGGAACCACCATACTGTTTTGCACAGCAGCTGCACTGGTTTATATTTTCCCACCAGAAGTACATCAGGATTCTAATTTCTCCACATCTTTGAAGCACTTGTTTTCCATGAAAATCACTTTTTAAATAATAGCTATCTGAATGGGTGTTAAGCAGTATCTCATTGTAGTTTTGCATTTCCCCAGTGATTAGTGATGTCAAGCAATTTTTCATACACTTATTGGCCATTTGGATATCTTCTTTGGAGAATGTCAACTCAAGTCCTTCTGCCATTTTTGAATTGATTTGTAAATTTTTCTTATTGAGTAGCAGAGTTCTTACATATTTGGAGTATGACTAACATATCAGGTATTCGATTTACAAATATTTTCTCCCATTCTGTGGTTTGTGTCTTCACTCTATTGATTGTTTACTTTGATATATAGTTTTATATTTTGATAAAGTCCGGTTTATTGATATATTTCTTTTGGCACCTGTGCTTATGGAAATCCAAGAAAATCCAATATGTAAGAAATTACTACCAAATCTAATGTCACAAAACTTCCCCTTGTTTTCTTCTAAGAGTTTTATAGTTGAGTTCTTCAGTGTAGAACTTCACTCCTTAGCATGTGGACATCCAATTTTTCCAGCACCATTTGTTAAAGATTGTCCTTTTCCCGTTGAATGGTCTTGACACCCTTGTTGAAAATCATTTGACTATGTAATTGAGGGCTTCTTTCTGGGCTTTTCTGAATATTCTATTTCACTTGTCTAGATGGCTGTCTAGATGTATGCTAACACCATATATTTATTGCTTGGCATTTATTGTTGTAATAGATTTTTTGTTGTTTGATAAGTTTTGAAATCAGGAAGTGTGATCTAACTTTTTCTTTTTGAACAATCTTTTATTCAGGGTCCCTTGAGATTCCATATGAATTTAAAGTGGGTTTTTCTATTTCTGCCAAAGACAGCATGAGATTTTGATAGGGATTACACTGCATTTGCATATCACTTTGGGTAGTACTGTCACATTAACATATTTTGTCTTATAATCCATCAGTACTGGTGGGTGTGCCTTCCACTTCTTTATGCCTTTTTAAATTTCTTTCAGCAATGTGGTGTAGTTTTGAGCACGTTTTAAGCTCTTTAGCTTTGGGGTTCTTTGTTCTACAACCTTACTTGTGATAACAGATGACTGATCCTTTATTGATATTAGTCCAGGCCACTGGCTTCTCCACTGGCTTGAAAGCTCCCAGCAAAGGATTAACCTTTCTCATTTGCAAAACAGGTTGCCAGGGAAACTGAATCTCCCCTCCCACATTTATGTTAACCTGAAGGGTCTTCCACAGGAATAACGTTTACTCCTGTCTCCTCCCCACACCTGTCTGTAGGTGAGAGAGAGAGTGACATAACATTGGGGGAGAAAGGAAAAGGGTTAGGGCACATGCCTGGCTCCAGGGCCCTTCTCTCCTTTTTTCTGGACAGCTTTCCTTCTGCATGGCTTGTGTGTTGTTCCATTTCCATATGACAAGACCCCAGACTTTCCCTTCTAGAGGTCAGCATTCCCGATCTGATTCAGTACTGGCAGTGACTAGTGTGTGGAAGTGATTCTTTCTGCAGCAGGCTGGGTCATGTCAGTTTTGCAGAGCTTTCCTATTTCAGCTGGAAGGTGAGATGGACATGTGTATTGAATGGGGCCTCAGTAGGGAATGAAGCTTCACAATCATAAAGCATATAGCTGGATCAACACCGTCTAAACACTAAGGCTAGTCTGCAAAATTAGTCACATTGTCCTAGTCTCATGTGCAAGGATAATAATTAGAATCAATTGAGGAATTGAGAGGAGGCCAAGGAGGAGAATTCAGAAACTGGGGGAGGGGTATTGGCTGGATGGGGGAGGGAAGAGATGAGGAAAGAAAAGTCCATGACGGAAAGAGTGGATTCTGTTACAATAGAGTTACCTGTCATCTCTATCTTTAAGCAGTTAGTTTATCTCCAGCTTTCAGTTTTCCCAAAGCCATAGGATTTAAATTGTGAAAATTACTACACCTCACTCCAAAAAGGAGAAAAAAGAAGTTGGAATGATTTTCCTAGGTTTAGCCACTTGTAAGAGGTTATAGTAGACTAAAAAGTGCTTCAGTTATTCATCCTCTTCCTTATACAGTGACTTCAGTGTCTCCCACTAGTATAGGTGGGGTATGTATATCCTGACCCATTGCCTCTGAACTTGAACCTGGCCCTGTGTCCTGCTTGGCCATTGGAATGTTGTTGAGTAGATATCAGCAAAAGCTTTTATGTGTTTGCATGGTTTTTCTTGGTTCCTCAAGTTCTTGCCATCTTCTCTGGAAAGAACCTGACTTCAGCAGTTGTGGTCAAGAACAATGCCAGGATATATCGAGAACTGACTTGCACCCAACCTGAAACCCAGCTAACCTGAATATTGAATACAGACTACCCCCACGAATTACAGACTAATAGCAAGAAAAATAAATGGTTTTGGTTATTAAATTTTGGCCATTACATTTGGAGAGTTTTTGTTATACAGTATTTTTTTTTTTGCAACCATACAATACAATACAGTATAGTTGTATCTTTTTGCAACTAATACAGTGGTGAAGTCAGGATTAAATTCCAGGACTGTCTGAATTCAGAGCCTTTGATGTGTGTTTCCCTAATATGCAACCCAGGGAGTAAAATCGCCCATGGCAAGCGACACTGTACTCAGGGAGAAGTGAGTCCCTCACTGTCTGGGTAGATGCTTACCTGTCATGCCTGAATTATGTTTACAGATAGACTTCCAGGGTGATTAGTCAGTTAGGTCCCAAGAATCTAAAGATTCCTTTTGCAGCTCCTTCTGTTCTTACTGTCTTGCACTGCAGGACTTTTCTATGCTAGATTGGTAGCTAGTAAAAAGCTTGGTTTACATGCAACATTTGACAGAGCAGAAACTCAGAGCTGCTCCAAATCAGTCAAATGTGAATGTAGCATCTGAGTAAAATGCCGAAAGTACCCCTCTTTATGAAACAAAAATGAGTTTCCTCTTAGGGAATAATTTGAACTTAATCCAAGGAATTCCTTATCTTGCCTGAATGTATATGTGACAGAGCTTATGCAGCAAAATATCCATTTATGTAATCGAGTCCTTAACCCGAAAACAATAAAACTAAACAAAAAGCAAGCAAGCAAACAAGCCAACAAACAAAACAAAAACAATACATATCATCAGTCATGCATTTCAGTCCTATTACTCTAAACCACAGATGGCTGAGACAGAGGAGTCTTTGATAGCAAAGACAAGTTGATTTATTTTGCTCCATTTTCTGTTGGCACAGAACTCAGAAAGCTGGGTGGGACCACTTTCAATACAGGGCAGCACAGCACACTGGTATGCACGGTGGCCTGAAGATCTAGAAGCCTCTAGAAAGAAAACCAGCCAATACGCCTATAAAGCTACCTGTCCAATGACACAATGGCATTTTGGGTAGATGGGGCTCTTAGGGAGGTCTCAACCATTCACCTTTCCTGGCAGCCCCTCAAGGTGGGGAGGGAAAGCTGTGTAAGCAGAAGTCAGTCTTACCTGATAGGGAGGAAGTAGCCTTCTATTTTTTTTGATCTCTATCAACTCCATCTCCTCCACTTTATTCCTCCTGCTTCTGTGAATCCCTTCTACTCATTCCACCTTATTTCCTGAAGGCTTCAGGTTCTGTCCTACTTTAACCAGAGTAGCAGCACCTCCTGGAACCAGAGATTTGCACCTCTGTCTGGCAGATCTCAGAGGAAAATTTTGGACTGTATCTTCACACTGTTATTCTTGACCAGCTAATGTCCCCCTGCAAATTAGTTAGCCTGAACTGTCTGGGACCATATCTCATGACTGCACCTTCCTGTCTCCAAGTAGCTTCTGGGTGCAGGTTGATTTTATAGATTTATGGGTAAAATTAAAAATCCTTTTGATGTGCTACATACTGACATTTTTGTATGCTCTCTGTCTCTCTCCCCTTCCCTACCTTCCTCCCTCCCTTTGTCTTTGTATTTAATCTGTTATGTTAGTCATAACATCCCTAGAAGGGCTGTACTATTATTATCCCTATTTTACAGATGTGGAAACAGAGACCCAAATTAGGAAGCAGCAAGCTGTATTTGAACAAAGACCATCTGGCTAGAGAATCTGTGCCTCAGCCAAAACATCCACATTGCTGACATTTTAAAATATGCTTTACCTGCTTGGAGTTGTGTTAAGGTTTTACATATATTTTAAAGCTGGAGCTACTTAACCCTATACAATTGGTGCTATTACTATCACCATTCGACAGACGAGACGGAGGTGAGGTGCAGGTCCAGTGACTTAGACAAGGTCACACAGCCAGTGGAAGGGGAAGAATCAAGTTTGGAAATTAGGTTTCTTTAGATTCGGAACTTTTGCTCTTAAACAGTTACAAACCCAATTCAAAATTGTTACATCCAAACTTGGGATCTCTGATGGACCCTTTTGCTTCATAAATTCCTCAGAACTGCTCTTGTATGTCCCTGCACGAAAACACTACCACACAAAAACACCTCACACAAAACACCATCTCTCCCCCTTCCCGCCCTTAAACACTCAGTAGGAACAAAGTGTTAACACTGTTAACACTGTTTTCCTTTCTCAAAGGCCCACAGAATGCTGATGGTCAGGCAAGAAAAGCCTAGGGCTCATGCAACTAACCCTGGGTATTGTGTGGAATCTGACCGCACTCAGAAGCCTTTGAAAGCAAGCATTTTTGGGGCTTGCACCTCCAAGGATTGAGAAGTAGAGAGTGATCAAGAATTAGTTTCTCTCTGTCCAGCATGAATGCAACTCAGAAAAGCCAAACCTTTTGAGAAAATGAATAAAAATTTGGGATCAAAAATCTTTTGCTGATTGATGTTTGAAAAACACAAAGTCATATTTCATATTTTCAAATTACCTCTTCCTCTAAGGCTTCTAATTACCAAGGGGAAAAGGGTAACCTTTGCAGTGAAGAAAGACGGGGAAGGCTAGGACCCCTTCCATGCTCACAGTAGTCTGACAGCTACACATGATGTATGATTTTTACACAGACCCATTTGCTAATAAGGACATCATTTGCTCTAAAGGACAACTGGAGAACCATTTTGGAGCCTGAGAGTTAATATCCTGGCTTTGATGGTGGCAGGTGGGTATGTAGAAGATTTTAAAAAAAAAACTTATTGAAGTAACACTGCATTATAAGACCCTGTAAGTTTCAGGTGTGAATCATCATAAATCAGTATGTGTATGAACTATATGAAGTTCACTGCTAAAAGTCCAGTTCTGTTCTTTGCCATACAGTTGACCCCGTTTACCTGATGCACACCTCCTTCCTCTCTGGCAACCACTATGACCTTTTATAGCTAAGTATTAGTTTAACTTAGTTCATTTCACTCATTTGTTTACTGATGTACCAAATAGGAGTGAAACCTCCTGTGTTTGTGTGTCTCCATCTGACTTATACCATGAAGCACCCTACCCCCAGGTCCATCCATGCTGTTGCAGTTGGCAGGAGCTCACTTTTTACATTGGTGCAGTCATTCCAGAAAATAGTATGGCGCTTCTGGGGCCTCCCCAGTGGCACAGCCTTTGGGCGCTGCGCTGTGGAGCTGTCGGCAGCGGCGACGCGGGTTTGAGCCCGGCGGGGAGAGTCCCATATGGTGCGGTAGACCTCTCCTGCCGCCCGCTGCTCCCCTCAGCAGTGTATTTCGGATCTGCCTGTTCTGCTCCCTGCTCTGGCTCTGGTGAACCCTCTCGCTGCCCCACACCTCTGGCCTGTACCCCAGCTTGTATGTATAAATAAAAAATAAATCTTTAAAAAAAATAGTATGGCACTTCCTCAAAACATTAAAAACACACATTTTAAATAGTCCAGCTACCCCTCTTCTGGGCATTTACCCGAAGAACACAAGGACACAGATGTGAAGAGCTAGAGGCATCGCTTTGTTCATCTCAGCATTAGCAACAATAACAAAGAGTTGGCAGCTGCCTAAGGGCCCCTGGACAGAGGACTGGATGAAGAAGTCACGGCACCAGGCACGTCCACACAACACAACCTACCCAGCCAGCCGGGAACATACAGGTGGGTTGCGGATGTGATGGTGCACTGGGGATGACAACTCAAACTCAACAGATGCAGGACAGAAAGTTCTTTGTATGGTGCCTATTATTTTTCTGTAAGCTTGAAAGTATTTGAAGTAAAAATGAAAAGTAAAGGAGTTTCCTTGAATGCGTTAGCCAAGAGGACCCCGGAACCCAAAGAACAGCCAACCAGTCCCAGGGTACCATGTGGAGGTTCCCCTGCTTGGAGCAGATAGAAATTGGTATAAGCCTCAGTTTTTTTTTTTTTATGTGGGATAAGGAGTACATATAGCCCTGGTCCCAAGAAATGTCTCCAAAATTGGAGGAAAAATGTTTTAAATATCAAATACTTTCTCTTTATAAACCTGACAGGGCATTTTAAAGAAAAGAAATATATGTGTAATGTGCATATATTCTCAAATCAAAACAAGATTAATAGAGGGATTCTAAAATGAATTAATTTACGGGAAGCTGCTGAAACACCATTTGAATCATTTAGATTAAATCTGGTTTGCTAGACAGGTCCACTTCCACTGGTTTCTATTATCAGAGGTAGATTGGCCCTGACAATCCTAATAAATTAAACTGTCCAGCTGCTGCTCCTCCATCTGATGACACTAGTAATAGAAACAAGAGCGTAAGGGGAGAGGGAAATCTCTAGCAAGGGCAACTATTCGGGTTGATGAAGAACACAGCAAAGCATCTCTAAAATTAGCAAATGAATGATGCTTCTTCATTGAGTTATTCCCATTACCTGGAGAGTATAAATTCAATCCCCCTTCCCAGCACCAGAGAAAGGCTTCTCTTTGCAGCCAGATGCTGGGCTTTATCCAACAAGGTATTGGCAACCTCAAGATGCTGGGAGAGAGAGAGAGAGAGAGTGTGTGTGTGTGTGTGTGTGTGTGTGTGTGTGTGTGGTGTGTGTGTGTGTGTGTGAGAGAGAGAGAGAGAGAGAGAGAGAGAGAGAGAGAGAGAGAGAGAGAGAGAGAGAGTGTTTATGTTCTATGTGATCCCCATAGTACCATAGTAAGGGACTTGCCTTGGCTTCCCCAGGCCCAGGCCAGTGGCTCTCATTTTCCAGCTGACTAGTTGGCCTCAGGTAGTGCCTGAGCCACGAGAATGAGTCAAATAATGAGGTCACCTGCATTTGGAACCCTTTTTGCCTCCTAAAGCAACCTTCTAGTGTTGCCACCTTCCAAACTAGCAAGAATTAGAAATATACAGATTTAATCCTGCACAGACTCCTGCCTAGCCAAGATGAGAGTACTTTTATTTTCACTTTTGTGAAAATACTGTATTTTCCAGGCAAAGAAACCAAAAGGGACTGAGCAGGCCCAGATGTACAGCATAGCTCCCCTCCTGTGAGGGTGGTGTGTGTGATGGAATCATACTGGGTGAGTGAACCCAGGGTCCTTGAGCTCCGAGGGACACCCTCAGCCACCAGAGGTCAAAACCATCAGAGGCAGGGGCATGAAGGATTTTCTGCATTTGGCCCTGGGCATGCACTTCTGAAAGATTTTTACACTGGCAAAAAAGAACACGATAAAAATGTCAAATTTTGGAAAATCTCTTAACTCTAGGAATTTGGAAGCTGTGGCTCTTATGTTAGTTGGTGGATCTTTAATAAGATGTTATATTTTTTTGTTTAAAATTCAAATGAATGCTGAAAAATTGCCGCAAATGGAGTAGAAAGAAACATAGGACAGATGGAGGGTCACACTTTTAAACCAGTTCACAGAGGGGTTGTAATAAGCACACGACACTGGAAATATGCTGAGCGATCATTTTCCTTGGAGGTAGGTGCCAGGTATATAGTAGGATTAAAAAAGAGTTAGAGGTAGCTGTCGTTTTGGAAGAAAGATTTCCAAGGGACTCAAGTCGGCCCCCTGGTGGTGGAGGTAGATAAAAGCAACTGCAGCTGCTCAAGGTACTTGGAAAGCTCTTTAGTAAACCATCTTAGATATCAGGCTGAACTCACCCTGGTTTACATAAAACCTAGTGTGTATGGGTCAGCAAAGTCCACAGTTGTTATTACAATGAATGTATTCAATACCAGACTATCCACTACGGAGAACATCAGAGGAATGGAAGAACTAGTCTGTGATCTCCAGATAATCGGACTTTTTTTTTTTTTTTAAAGATTTATTTATGTATGTATACAAGCTGGGGTACAGGCCAGAGGCGTGGGGTGGCGAGAGGGTTCACCAGAGACAGAGCGGGGAGCAGAACAGGCAGGTCGACAGAAATACACTGCTGAGGGGAGCAGCGGGTGAGGCAGGAGAGGTCCGCCATGCCATGTGGGAATCTCCCCAGCTGGGAGTCGAACTCGCATCACTGCTGCCGACAACTCCACAGCACAGTGCTTAACCGCTGCGCCACCAGGGAGGCCCACATAATCGGACTTTTCTTACCCCACATCCTCCCTCTCTCACATGCTGCCCTAGGTAGGGTCTGAACATCGTTTTGTGCGCAGGTCCTGTGCTTGGAGTTCTCTCTGCGGTATTTTCTGCCTTTCTCGAACAGAACTGCTGGCGTGGCATGCGGTGGAGGTCACAGCGCCATCCCGTACCTGCAGCATCTTTGTTGACTATTTAATAGTCAACCGATAGAACACAGATGTGTCTGATATCTGAGTTACAAACAGGGAATTATGAGGTGCCGACATATTGACCAGACCCTAAGACATTTCTTCCTCCTTTTTGTGATTTTCCCCTTTGATCTTCCTAGCAGAAGTGGCTGATGGTCTGCGTGGGTCCACTGGTTCTCTCTGCCCCCATGTTCCCCGGATTCTGTGTGTATTGTCTCTAACAGCCTGATCCTGTCACTCACCTTGGTAGGGAGACGATGGCAACCTTAATATTGATTTTGGTTTTACTTGTTTTCTCCCAGACTTTGGCCCCTTCTGCCCCTTTCCTGTGAGTCCCCGACAGAAGGTGCCTAGACTTGTGGCAGGCTTTCAGGTGGCCCTGCCCTGTGTGCCTGGGCACTTACCCACAAGGGGATGGGTAACTTTGGGTATTTTGTGTGAAAGTTATTTTATTTTTCCGTTCTATCTGTTGTATACTAATTGTATTAAAGTTCCTTTCCATTAAAGTTCTTAAACACTAGAGTATTATTTCTCTTGATGCAGCAGATGGCAGAACCCATTTAGAGCAGGCAGGTCTGGGGGTCCTGGGGTGCCCCTCCACCTGCCCTGTAACAGTTCTGCTGAGGTACTTCTAATTCTCCTGGCTATGAGGGAACCGCAAACCCAGCCCGAGTTAAGAGGAAGGAAGGGAGACACCAAGTCTAACAGGCAAAGTTTCCAAGAAACGGTGATCAGGAACATACCACAGGATATTGAAACTGCTCATTCCTCCTTCACCTAAGGTGGTGGTGGGTAGAGAAAGGACTGCACCTCGAGCAAGGACAGAGGGAGGAGGCAGGCAGGCATGGGGCGCAATGTCCCGTTAGCCTGCAACATCTCCTTGAAGGAAGTGTCCCTGTGAGGAGCTAGAGGCTGGGCGCCATTAAGAAAGGAAATCCCGGGGCCTCCCCGGTGGCGCAGCAGTTGAACGCTGCGCTGTGGAGCTGTCCAGGCAGCGGAGACACGAGTTCGACGCCCGGCCGGGGAGAATCCCACATGGTGGGGCAGACCTCTCCTGCCTCGCCCGCTGCTCCCCTCAGCAGTGTATTTCTGATCTGCCTGTTCTGCTCCCCACTCTGTCTCTGGTGAACCCTCTCGCCGCTCCACGCCTCTGGCCTGTACCCCAGCTTGTATGTAAAAAAAAAAAGGAAATCCCAGAGAGACTTCATAGAGTAAGGAAAGAGATTAAAGAAGAAACCCTGCAGAACACCAGCATTTAAGGAATGGAAGAAAGAGTCTGAAAATAGCAGACAGGAGACATAGCAGAGAGAATGGTACCTATGGGAGCCAACATGGAAGAATATTTAAGATGGAAACAGTCCATGGTGTCATTACATAGAGATGAGATGAGGAGAGAGAAGGTGCTCAATGGCAGGACCAAAAAAGACCCATTACATTCCTCTTATACTCCCAGGACTTATACTTCCTGGTGAGAGAAAGTGTCTTCCTGTGACTTGCAAATCATGAACCCTGACTGGAATGATAGGCCTATTAGATGTTACGTAAAATCCCTCACAAAAGACAGCCTCACGAGATTTCCTCACAAGACACAGTACCCATAGCACCGTACACACTAATCATAAATTTCATGTAATAAAATAAATCACATATCCAGTGCCAGGTGGTTCATTTTCTTACATAAGGTCAAAATCAGAGTTAACCTTTTCCCTCCAAAGATGGTTTAGAGAAAGTGTGATAAACCAACAATATATGAATCAGGAGTATGTTAGAGAAGGTAGGAATAATGTCTCTTTCTGGGTTCTTTATTCTGTTTCATTGATCTATTTTTCTGTCAATATCACATTGTCCTGGTTTTTGTAGCTTTGTAATAAAATTTGAAATCAGTATTAAAAAAAAAAAAGAAACTGGTCCCTATCACAGGGGCAGGAAGTGGCAGATTCTTTGTCAAAGTTAGATCTGCCCGAGGGTCCTTTTTCTGGGCTAGTTTATGCTCCTGGGACGATACTGCATGGGGCCACAGCTAGTGACAGATGAACCAGAGTTCTCTCGGGCTAAAATCTTGTGACTTGAAGGCGGTGCTCTTACGCTTTCATATGCGGGGGCGTCACCAGGATATCTCGTTACAATGCAGATTCGGATTCAGCGGGTCTTGGGCTGGGGCAGCTGAGATTCCCATGGAACAAGTTGCCAGAGAACGCTGACGAGCTGGGCATGTTGACAGGCTGGAGCGCCCTGACAAGGCCTACCTCAGGAAGGGCCAGACTCCTTCCTTACGGGCCCTTAGTTTTCTGTGGGCAGACAGGACCCAAGGATAGAAGCCTGTGGGCGGGTGGTGGGTAGTGGGTGGAGGTGGAACGCTGCTGAATTCCTTGGCAGTGTGTTGCTCATTGACAGTAGCAATGGGAAGGTGCTAGAAATAGTCATTTTCCTGTGCAAAAGTCTCTTCTTTCATTCCTTCACTTTGCTCTGACTAGAGTTATGTAAAAGTACAGTTCACTGCAAAATACCGGACTACTGTTGTTGGGTGTGTTTCAGACACAAGGCCGAGAGGCATCACCGAGTTCAGAAAAAGGCCAAGTCTTAAATCAAAAGAGATCAAACCAATTATTCCAAGGGAGTCGAGGGGGTAACATTTGCTTATCTCACTGAAGCACTGGCTTCACTAATTAAATGCAAATTCGATTGTATTTATAACAGGAAACACTGACAAGTTCAAGCTTCAATATGTCCATTCTGATGTAGCATCTTAAAAAGTACAAGGTGTCACCCACTGCTGTCTCCATTCAGTTTACTCTGAGTGAGGCTGTGCAGACTACTTGCAGACACCAGGTGGCGCCTTTGCATTTTTCTTGACCAAAAAAGCGATTGCTATGATAGAATGACTGGGGAGAAACCCGTTAGTCTCCTGGTCTCAAAGACACTAAAATACACTCTGGAGAGTGGGTCCCGGGAATTTATATTTTTAAATACTTCTTCCGGGGTGATTTTTGCATCCTGTTGGTTAATGTGCGGCCATGGGCTGGCATAAAACACACTGACAGTTAAAGCTTTCATTGAAAAATAAGAAAATTGAGCTGAGATTTACTAAATTTGCACGGAAATTTGCATGGAGGATCTTAGGACCCAAGAATTCTAATTTGTTTCAATGACTTTTGTATCAAATTGGGGATAACCAACATTGAGAACTTTAAGCAAGTTTTATTGTTAAAAAAATAAAACATATCTTTAAATTGTGTTCTAAAACTTACAAAAATCATGCTAGTAATGGTTGAAGCTATCAAAAGTAATTGTGCAATTATCTTACATTCTAGTAAACTAATATTAATAGAATAAAAAATAAGCCTTTCACAAATAAGGTGGGCTTGTAATGTCTCCCAGTAACCAGCAGGGGGAAGCATACGCTAAGGAATGCACAATACTTGTTGCCAGGACCCAAGGGTTAAGGAATGTCAAGAATAGTTTTAGGCAATATTGTAAACAGAGCTAACAGACGTGATTAGATGCCCAATGCATAAAGTTATTTTATGTACCTGGGTAAAAAAGATGAGGTGTCTCCCAAATTTTATCAGCCGCCTACTAAATCAGTCAGATTGTAAAAACTTTTCCACATGGCTGTGACATTTTCTATGTTGAGATTCCCTGCCTGGGGTTATTGCAGAGGCATATGTTAGTACATATGACAGACTATTATGGGCTGGAATGTATGATTTCAATCATCAAGTATGTACTGAGCACCTGCCTGCTGACGGGCACTGTTCTATAAGAAGAACATACGGGCAGATTAAAGAAAGCTGAGATGAATGAATATATTCGTAACACAGCATATGTATGAGGACTGAAAGGCAAATGAGAGGAGGTAAGGAAGGTGGACTCTATTCTTTATTGTTTGATTTTGGACAGACTGAAGAGGAAAATAGAAAAAAGTTTAGATGGGGGGGAAAAAACCAAAAACCAAAAACATGGCTTAGGAAACTTAGATATAATTCAACCTTAGGAAACTTAGATATCTTGTAGGATATAATTAAAAGCATTTCCAATCTATCCTCACTTGTCCTGGAAGACAAAACTGTCAATCAACTCAGGTCTGCCATCCCTTCTCCATCCTCCCAGTCCTCCTCCCTTCTGGGTCGCCTGACCCTATCCAACGACAAAATCCCTAAAAAACTTCTCCACACCAGTCCTTCTCGGCTTTTACTCTGCCCTGTCTGCTGTGTCTGAGTCCCCTTTCTGCCATACTTGAACTTTCCTAATAATGAGCGCTCACTACTCTCCAAACAGGCCTTTCCCTTGCTGGAAAGCATGTAGCTGCTGGTTGAGTCCAAGCATGCAGCTGCTGGAAAGACCCCAATGGTGTCAACTGCACTCTATAAGTGCCTACTGTATACTGTCTAAGTGCTTTAAGTTTTCACAAAATATGCCCATTGATATTCTTATTCTGCTTTCTTTCCTGAAAGTCTATGTTTTTTCTTTATTCATAGAGTGAAGAAATTTCCCTTGTCCAGGTGTGTCTTGTATTTTATTAAATCTGCCTTGAAATCAATGAACCATTTTAAGCTGCATACTTGAATCTTTCTTTAGTTCAGGGCAATGATCATTTGTTAAATTATGTCCTCCAACTGGTACTTTTTTTTTTCTCATTAATTTTCCTATTAAGTCTCATATCCCCCTCTCAGTTTTCATCTCTCTGTTTTTACAGTTTTGGGGATATTTCTTCCACTTATCAGGCTCCACTTCATGTCTCAGCAGGTAACCATCTTCTCCTTCAATCTATACACTACATCATCTGGTTCGAGTAATCATGATGCTCTTGTTGTTTTTATACTTAATACTTTGTGTGCCGTTGCCCTTTAAATTTACCAGCCCTTGGGACCGGCCATTTTCTGTGCCACTTCATGAATGGTATAGGCATTCAATAAAACATACACAACTCCTGAACTACTGGATATTAAAAAAACTGTAATATCTCTCATAAAACACCTTACACTTTCACCAAAACAATGTGTAAAGCTTCTAGACTGAGTATGATCAAAGAAATAGCTCCTAATAGTTCCAAATAAATCCACCGTGGTGTGAAAAACTGGAGACTAGATGAACATGTATTAATACATGAGCGGCCACCTGATACTGGTGACAAAAAACACGTACTAATATGTGAGCGGACCACAAAGTGTTAAGTTGTCATCTGTATGAACCAGTAGGTCAATTTTGCTGGGTATGACTTACATTTGTTCTGACCCAACATCTCTCTCTGGCTGCTGGATTCTCTTAGTTGAGAAACACACATGCACAAGCCACACACACACACACACACACACACACACACACACACACACACACACACACACATACACACACACACTCATGTTCTTTTTCTTCAGTACCCCAGTCTGGCTTATTTCTTTCCAAATGGTACTTTCTTCCTGTGGTCCCACAATTACAAGAAGGCAAAGTGGAGTCTATACCTCAGACTAACAAAGCAATGCTGGAAGATTCCAGTTCAGACTGAGTATAGAAGCTGGTACTCAACCAAGATATATTTCACAAAACCAAAACCAAATCTCTACAGGATCACAGGTTAAAATTAAGGAAGCAAAACATCCACACACCCACTTGAGGGTAACCAAAGTCAAAACTCTACCATAACTGCCATAGTCTAGACTGTTTTAGTCAATAAAACAGCCACTAGCCATGTGAAGCTATTTCATTTTTAATTTAAATAAATATTTTAATAAAATTTAAAGTTAAATTCCTGAGTCACTCTTGTCACATTTCCAGTGCTCAATGTCTCTGTAGAACCTACTCGACAGAGCCTACTGGGACACCTCCATCAGCACAGGAAGTTCCCATTGGATAGCGTGAATCCAGAACATTCACCTAGAGATGAGGTAGACATGAGAAAACAGAACTGTTAGGCAAAATTCCCGGTATGCAGTCTGTCTCTCTCCAGGTGTGTACATATTCATTCTGAATGGATAAAAGTGACTGTTTGGACTTGGGGGAAAACAAGATTGCTAAGTAAGGAGTCTTGAAATTATGGAAAGGGAATATTAATAATAGTTTAGTGCTGAAAATATAAAATAATTCCATGAAATGTACACATTTGGAGATGTTAGGGAAATGAAAGTACTGTGAGGTCTCTCGGCAGCAGGAAGTGGGGAAGAGAGAGGAGGAGATTAAATGAAAGTTTTCAAAACATCTCGACTAATTGGAATGTGGACTGGGGAGGAAATACAGTCTCTTTGGGGGAAATGCAGTGCATCTCAGGGGGAATTAGTTGAGCTTTTGTTTAAAAAATATAATAAGGAAGGAGCCATTGGATCTAAGAGCAGAGAAAGGGGAGAAACCTTTAATGGAATGGAAAATTGGGACCACCAAGTTAACCAAGAATAGCAACATGATAAAGTTAGTAAGAAAATAAGGAAAAGGAGAAAATAACAAAGTCACCAAATAAAACATTAATATGGAAGAAACAAATTCAAATAATGGGTGATGATACTAAATATAAATGTGCTGAATTTTCCTGACAAATAACAGATTGGGTGAAAACCAAACGATAAAAAACCAAACACTTATATGATGCTTATAAGAAAGTGCTAACACACACACACCAAGAAAAGTACAATATCAGACAAAAATATGTCAGATAAACATAAAGAAATGGAAACAGGGGCCTCCCTGGCAGTGCAAGGGGTTTAGTCTCAGCACTATGAAGCTACCCACAGACACTGCAGCACAAGTTTGATCCCCAGCCAGGGAGCTTCCCACATGGCGCAGCAGACCTCTCCTGCCTCTCCTGCTGCTCCCCTCAGCAGTGTACTACAGTAGATCTGCCTGTTCTGCTCCCCGCTCTGTCTCTGGTGAATCCTCTTACTACCCCATACCTCTGGCCTATACCCTAGTTCTTGTATGCATAACTACATAAATCTTAAAAAAAAGAAAAAAAACAGAAATGGAAACGGGCCATAAGACCCACCACCATGACCAGAAAAACCAGCCCAGCTCCAGCAATGCAGAAGCAGGGACCAGGGCATGTTTCTGTGTCAAAGGCCAGTGTCCAAGACCAAACAGCCCAGCAGATAACTGGTGCAAACTGGCTCCCCAAATTAGAAAGCCCATGAAAACAGAGTATAAGAGAGCCTCAGATCCTCCTTTGTGTGCAGACCTCTCTGTCTCGCCCACTGCTTCTCTTAGCAGTGTGTTTCAATAAATGCACCCTTTCTGTTCCCCACTGTCTCTGGCAAATTTTTCACTCCCCCGCCTCCTCCAGCCTCACCCCAATATTCCTTCCCACTGCAATCACCACCAGCATCACCCTAAATTTGCACACTCTAATTTGAAGCTCTTTCTTTCCTGTTTGGCTTGATCCACATAACCACCTTAAAGGCAGGAAGATGTAGCATGTCAGCCAAGCATGGGGAAGGAGCTTTTCCTTAGTTGGGGAACAAACTCCAGAATACCAAACCAAGGGGAGAAGAAAAGTGCAGAGAAGCACCCTACTTCTCCCTTCATGGAGCCATGCTCACCAATAGGGTAGGGGACAGTGTTGAGCCCCAGTCTTTGGCGTGAAATTATTAAAAGTCAGAGTTTTTGGAATTTTGTAATTATTTTTGTCTCCAATTTCTCTATTTTCTAAGTTAACTTCTTTTCCTAACTTGCAAAGTCTTGTCAATTCCTTGCCTTTATTTTTACTCATTAGCTTGAAAGCATAGCTAATGGGTTAAGAAATTGTTTCCTGTTTTAGGCTTGTCATTCCTAAAGTCAAATCACTGCAAAACTGTAAAGATCATACGATTTTGAGGTTGGAGAATCAAGTTATCACAGACTGTAGGTGCCACAGAGAGTGGGGGTAATTGGGCTCTGAACCGGCAGGGTAAGAATATAAACAGCCAAAAACAATGGGTACTTGGATTCAAAAAGCTCACTTTTCCATGAAAGAATGGCACTTCTCACCTTTTGAAGACATGAGCTGATCAATAAAAAATAAACTCACCGTGAACACGAACACCCAACAATTGGAGGGGTTACTAATCACAGCACCTCTGTCCTAATGTGGCTGCTAAAAAGAATGCAGCAGTAATGAAAGGATTCCCAAACTCTACAGGTTTCCCTGTTACCTGAGTACAGTAGAACATTCCTACCCCCTATGCTCTGGTAGGTTACTTTTAGGATATGGGGATGCTTTTACTATTAATTTAAGTGAAAATGTTGAGTGTTCTCAGACCCCCCCCCCACCCCAGATAACCCACTGAGTTAGAACACTCAGACAGCAGGGGAAACCTGTATGTCAAGGTGCTCCAGAGGACTGCTGTGAATTCACAAAGGGGTGCAGGATTTGAAAAATGTGAGGGAAACAGCCATCCCTAAGCTGTCAGACACGAGCTTATCAATGCCCAGCTCGAGCTAGTTCAAATTTCTACATTTGATTCTATTACTCAGCTTTCGATGACATCTTTGAAAGCTACGCTATAGATTTGGCAGTTGTGACAGCAAAAAAGGTTCTGCATGCAGAGGCACGGGGCACAAGGGATGAAGGTAGCATCCAGCCTGGCTCACGGGCTGAAGAGGTGGGGGGCCCAGCAGGCGGGCGCATTTCCTTGTGCTTTCCGGAGTAACGACATAATAATACTTTCTTATTTCTATTTATGTGAAACAGCTATTGTTAGGAAATAAATATTTATCAAGTTGTTTGGCTCAAGCTACTTAATAAATGGAATGGTGAACTTTTTCTTTTTGCCTAGGGGATGTGGGGAAAATGAGACAGTAGAGGTGCTGTGAACCAAGAAAGTTTGGGAACTATTGCATTTGGAAAAGAAAATGAAATTGAAACTGCACAAACATGGTCATCAATCTCACTCTTCCTAGGGTGAGTGTGGGATCTAAAACGATAAAAGATAATACATCAAAATTCACCAGTGGGCAGTGGAAATGTAATGGGTCTTTGTTTTCCATAATTTTCTACATTTATTAGCCTGCTTATGATGAATAGGTAATTCCTCTAACATATTGAAAAAAATGGAAAGTTATTAAAAATAATCCCCCAAAGGAGCACACTGGCTTCTATCAATAAAATATCTGTTAAAAATATTAGAGAGTTTTATTTTTAGGGAAGGCTTCATTGCACTTGTTAACTTCTCTGGCCTCCTGCACCACCTATGGGGAATTTGGCTCTAGGACATGAAGATTTTGAAGAAATCTTTACCTATATGCATCTCTCATTGTTATTAAAAATAAATGTCCATTTCCCATCTTTGCAGCCTTGAGGAGGTGAAATTGGCTTGGGGCTCCCAGCTGATGGGCTTCCTACCCTAGCAGCTAGCAGTTCTAGCAGAGATGCTGGCATTGGCGACTGGGGTGTCTATGCGGGGGAGGGACAGTCATTTCTCAGGATCCTGTTTCATGGTGGAAGGAAAGACGTGAGCTGCCTGCAGGTGCCCCTGGAAGACGGGAGAAATACCCTGAAGAACTACATGTGTGAAAGCACCTTGGAGTGAAGGAAATTAATGTGTTTTGCTGTTAAAACCGACCAACTCCTGAGAATTCACATTCTGTATGATTTAGAGTTATCGGTAAAATTGAGATATATGTATATAGATCTTGTTTTATACCGGCAAATCAAACTCAAAATAGTATTCTCCTAAAAAGGTCAATTTTCATTATACTTTTTATTTCGCAATAATTGGATTTTCTCTTTTTAAACTTTACTGACAGCTAATCTCTTGCATGGATTAGATGCATACCAGCCCTATGAGGTGGGACTGCCAGCTAGATCTACTTTAAACAGGTGAGGAAACTGAGCCACACAATGGGTAGTAACTTACATAAATTGATGGACTAGGTAGAGCCAAGATTGTGTATCTATCTTTGTTAATCTCTTTCCAGAGTGTCTAAAGCAATACATAGTCACTGCCGCTTTTGAAATTACTTTCTTATCAGGGAGCCTCTTTCATTAGGCATGAATATAAAACTCACTCTTTTTCAAAATCCAAAATTTTATCTTCCCTAAATTTTCTAGGAACTATAGTCATTCTGTTCTACTCACATATTCTATGTAATAGAATATATTTATTGAATGCTATATATTCTATTGTAACATTTATTATATTTTCATTTGTTTTTGTAGAGACAGGGACCCAATATTATCCTTCTCTAGAGTTTCACTGCCTCCTATATAGTAGGTAAACAAAAAAACTGGATGAAGAAATGGCAGCTGATGTTACGCTGATAGCAGTAGTCATCTGTAGATATTTCCTGGGCATGCTGAAGTCAAGTAGAGTCTCTCCACTGGAAGGCTGGGGAGAGCGTGGCCAAATGTGGAGAAGGCTGGATGTTGCCAAGGAACTAACTCCCAGAAGCAACATTCAACCAGTGAGGGACTGAAGTCATGGACAGAGGTCCCAGCGTCCCTGCTGGGACAATTGTGAGATTCCACAGGGACCCTCAGGACGTGCCCAGCAGGCCTGGGACCTGGCTGTCACACCAGCTACCTGGTCATCACACCCTTTCTCCTCAAATTCTCTATTCTCACAGAGCCCCAAGGAAACAAGATCTAGAAACAACCTAAGTGAGTTTGAAGCAGATTTTGTCCCAGTTGAGCCCTGGAGAAGAGGGCAGCCCAGCCGACAGCTTGACCGTAGCCTGTGAGTTTCTGATCAGAGGCTCAGGCGACGCTGTGCTGACTCCTCACCTGTGAGAACAGTGAGGCTAGTAGCCAATGTGCGTGGTCATATGCCATTAAATGTATGGGAAATTGCTATATGACAATGAAAACAAACACAAGTTTTGGCACCTGGAAGTGAGGTAATGTGGAAACAAGTACCTAATAAACTATGTGTTAGTTTGCTTGGGTTGCCATAGCAAAGGGCCACAGACTGGGTGGCTTAAACACCAAACTTTTTTTTCCTCACGTTTCTGGAGGCTGGAAGTTGGAGATCAAGGTGTCCACAGGGTTGTCTTTCCTAAGAGCTCTCTCCTGGGCTGCACTGGCTGCCTCCTCACGTGGCCTTTTGTCTGTGGGTGAGTCTCTTCCTCTTCTTAGGTCACTGGGTCCTGCTGGACCACGGACCTACTCTTGTGACCTCATTTCACCTCAGTGACCTCTTTCAATTTGGTATTTACTTCCAAATGCAGTCACATTGGGACGTGGAGCATCAAATATGGATTTGGGGAGGATACAGTTCAGTCTTTAACAACTCTGGGATTTGGTTATCAGAAAGTGGGTGGAGGCTAGGAGAAATGTGAGGAACACGGCGGAGAAGACCTAACTGTCATGAATAGACTGAGTAGAAATCTGGACTTTGAGGAAGGTGATGGGGGAAGCTCAGGAGCAAACGAGGAACATGGTATTGGAAACTGGGAGGGGGAGGGTTTTGCTGTGCAGTGGCAGAAGGTTTGGGAAAACCGGCCAAACTCCAATGGGAGTTATAAGGAAAGCAGAATCTCGAAGTGATACACCTGATGGTACATTTAAGGAGATCTCCAAGGAAAGAATGCAGATGAGGCCTTTCTGGTTATAGTCAAATGCAGGAGGAGAGAGATTGATTGAAGGCAGAACCTTTTTTTTTTTTTTTTAAAGGAACCAGAACCTGGGGCTTCCCTGGTGGCAAAACGGGTTAAGCGCAGCACCATGAAGCTATCTGCAGCCACTGCAGCATGAGTTCGATCCCCGACCAGGGAGATTCCCACATGGTGCAGCAGGCCTCTCCTGTCTCACCCACTGCTCCCCTGAGCAGTGTATTTCAGTTGATCTGCCTGTTTTGTTCCCCATTCTGTCTCTGGTGAATCCTCACACCACCCCACACCTCTGGCCTATACCCTTGCTTGTATGCATAAATACATAAATCTTAAAAAAAAAATAAAGGAACCAGAATCTGATGACTTAAAAAATTCTAAGACTCTCTAAGTGGTAAAGATGCTCAAATGAAGGGATGGATTCTCAGGAATGCTTACTCTAAAGAAAAGACTGAGAATGTGACTGTACCCCTTTTTAAGAAAATTCAGGCGTGCCCCCTGAATCTTTATAGTTGAACCAGAGAACCTCTTGGAAGTTCAAGGGCATTACCCCTAGCTGGAAACCAAGGCACAGGAAGGTTTATCTTAAAATACTTGTAGCTATGGCTTCTGGTTCACTCATGGTGGAGTGAACCAGAGGGGCATGCACACAACGTCTACAAAGTTCCAGAGAAATGGTTTCATTAGGAATACTTCTAGTCTGTCCTACAAAGGGAGATATTATAAGAAACAGGGAGCTTTCAGAAACCCCAAACTCTGCTGGCAGCAGAAAGCAGGTTGATAAAACTACTGGACTACAAACCCTAGTAACTTTCACAGGAAAGCAGAGCAAAAGCAGGAGACTGGAGGGTCCAGTCTCCAGGTTTATTCTCAAGCCATGAAATCTAACCAAGGAACTTCCAACATTCCCAGACTGCATTTCACAATCGCTCTATGCCAGAGACCCCTTTTTACCTTCCACTTTCTATGTCTGAATGCACTGTCTATGCCTATTACCCTTCACCGATAGCACCATTGTATGTTGGGGGCTGAGGCAGATATTTGTGTCTTTAGTCTCTTGAGTCCGCCCCTGGAGGGACTTGTGTCCCAGCAGCTGTACTTGGTAGATTACACCAAGTGCTCTATCCACACCTGATCCTGACTTAACTTTGAGATGCTGCTGTGATGGGGTGAGACTTTAGGAAACTTGGGCCAGGGTGAATGCCCTTTGCATGTTTGAAGGTCAGTGAGGACCAGAATAGAGAGGCCATGGGATGACTCTTCAATGACTGCAGTCTCCCGTGCACATGCCATTGTGTAACCCCCTCTCTGTGAGTATGGGCAGTCCCTGCAGCCAAGGGGTAGGATGTCTCTTTCATGGTTGTGTTATATTGTATGGCAAAAGTGATGAGATGCCCCTCTGCTGGTTATGCTACATCACAAGGCAAGAGTCTCGGATATCACTTTGTGACATGCTATGATACACTGCTGGCCCTCTATATCAGTGGTTCTGTATCTTCAGATTCAACCAAGCCTGGGTCAAAAATACAAACTATGTTGTTCGGGCTTGTGTCTCTTCCGAAATGTACAGACCTTTCTCCCTTGGCATTACTCCCTGAACAACAATATAACAACTATTTACAAAGCATTTACATTGCATTAGGTATTATAAGTAACCAAGAGATGGTTTAAAGTATCTGGGAGGATGTGTGTAGGTTATATTCAAACACTAAGCAGCTTTACATAAGGGACCTTGGTGAAACTTTGAACAGAGTTGTAGAGGTCCAGACTCACAGGAACTGTGAGGTAATAAATGTGTGTTCTTCTAATCATTAAGTTTGAGGCAATTTGCTATGCAGCAATAAAAAGCCAAATCATGCATTGTATGAGTACAGTAAACCCTTAGACTGGTGCCATCTTGGGCTCAGCTTTATTCACTGAAACTGCAACCCTGTAGGTAACTGGAGCAGCATTCAATCAGTTGGATAGTTACATGGTGCTTGGCAGTGATCAAAGTATTGATAAACCGCTTTAGCGCTAGTTTAAATACAGCTGACAATATCATGCTTGTATCTCAAGCTACATGACAAAACATTTGACAGTGCCACCGAAGAGCCCATAGCTGCCATCTTCATGCCCCAATTTTGATAAGATGCTAAATGAGAGATAAAATTAAATCTTTCAAGCTCCAAGCATGTGTGGGAGTAACAGAGCTGCATGCTTTTTCTTTTGATTTCAAGGGATTCTTTTCAGTTAGGTCACTGCTGCCAGGAGAGAAGAGCTGGGGCAAATCCAGTGTTCCTGAGAATAGCATCTCCCTTCAGAGAGAAGCTTCCAGGTATCAAAGCACAGCCATCCTCACTTGACAAGCTCAGCTATCGAGTTCAGAGCAGGCCACGCAATGGGAAACCAACAGAAGTTTGAAAGACACCTGGGATCTGAGGGGTCTCTGTGTGACCTCAAATATGAGCAGCGCAGTGGGCAGAAAGGCCACCTGGAGAGGGTGAACAGCAGCATCTAAAAGTTCACTCACTGCTTCTTGGGGCGCACTTTCCCTGAGATTTCCTGCTCAAATATTCCATCTCTTTCCCTCCACAAGACTGTGTGGATCGCATACATAAAGCAATGGACTCTGAATACTATACAGCTGGAAAATAAAGTCCTATGGCAGTAATGATGAGAGACTGTAGTGAGGTGGACATTAAACCAATATTCTGTTTAGATGCTCAAGTGAGTGAGAGTTCATGAGCTGAATCTAGACTTTCTAAGTAATTGAATTGTAAGCCTCCCCAACATATAGAAACAACATCTGACTTCTGATATTAACTTGTTCTGTGATTTTGAGAAAAATTACCTTATCTATCTGGGTCTCAGTTGTATTATCTGTTAGGTTAAAGCACACTAGGAAAGAAGAAAGTGATTTTTCTTGACTCTGACACAATTTTACAAACCTTATGGTCTTATGATCAGTGTGGTGTGGTATGACAAGCATGAGTGTTTGAGTCAGATAGCTTTGGGGGTTGAATCCTGGGTCTCTACTAGTTACTAGCTGTGGGATTTTACAGCAAGTTCTTTAACCTTGCTAAGTCTTCCTTTCCTCATCTATGAGATGGAGCAAATACCTGTTAATTTTTTAAAAAAAAGATAGTAATAATTAATTAGATACTAATAATTAATAATTAATGACTAAAAAGTAATTGATAGATACTAATAATTAATTGTAATATTGCCACATTATTGAAATAAATACAAGCAATGGAGTGGACTCTCTCCCACACACCAAAGGTCCTTGCACAATTAGGATCTGGCCATACAAACTGGCAGGGGGCGTATCAGCGTGCTCACTTTACAGGAAGGAAACTTCTGTTCAGAGAAGGGGGCCTGTGACTTACTTTAAGCCACACAGTTTGTAATGGGCAGATGTGGACTTAGATTTGGGTGTGCTGACTCTCCCCATTTCCAAGTGTGGCTGGATGAACAGCAGGGCACAATATTTCATCTTGTAAGAAATATGCTTCACATTCAATGTTACATTTTCGTAAGAAACAGATCTAAAAGGAGGAGGTAAGACTGCACTGACTTTCAAGAGAATAGGGACATTATGGGGAATCCAAGAGTTGCAAGAAGGGACCCAGTGGGAACACTGGGATGAAAGTAAAAGGAGGGAAGCCATTCATGCAGCTGAAGGTCAGTGTGAGGCTTTCATGCTCTGGGCAACAAATAGGGCAGGGAGCAGAAAGATCACGACGGGGCAAGGCCTCAGCTCTCTGAATTGCTGGGAGCTTCGTTCAGCTGAGAGGCCAGCAATTCACCGACATACAGTTAGAACTCTTTGGTGGCAACTCCCAGCAGACATAGGCTGTACAAAAAGAAATCATCCTTCGACTTCATCCTAACCAACAGGGAAGACACATCAAAAAATGAGGAGAGACCCAAAAGAAACATTTCCCTTATGTCAATGGGAGATAATGCCAGAAAATGTCAGATAGTCACCATGAACCTTAGGAAAATAAATTAGAGAAAATAGTCAAAGAAAGGGTGAATCCCATGGAAATAGGATCAAGAGGGTTGGTGTACTCTAATAATTTAAATCTTGAATGCGAAATCGTGAAACATGGAAAGACAGAGCGCTAAAGAGGCATTAAGGCACCCATTCTTCAGGGGGCTTTTAACATCAACAATGCTCATTAAATCATGAATGATGACAGAGCAGAAAATGAAAATGTGACATGAGTCTTCAATACTAGGTGACTGGACAGAGGACTTAGCTGTCTTTATTTTACCTGCTTTGGTGAGTACAGGGGTTTTTAATATGGTGATCAGGGACAGAAGACAAAGATGAGAGAACTTCAGTTTTGGAAGATGATAAAATATCAAGGAGGATAAAGATGAAGCAAACCCAGTCACAACCAGTTTTGCATTGGAATTCTCTGTGAAATTTTAAACTTGAAAGGATAAAAGGCAGATTGCTAGAAAGTACATGAAAGCTAAATTAGAAAAAAGGGATGGTGAGTAAGACTGTAGGTATTTTAAATGACTTCATACTTCTCATTTAGGGAAATGACATTAAAAGGGATGGAAAATAACATTGGATATTCTTAAGAGACTCACAGAGACCAGAATATCAGCTAATGGAAGAAGATAAAATTCTCTATTTTCAGAAGCAAAACACAAACACACACAAAATGTGGATAGTGCATAGGGAACAAGTTATAAAGGTCCTAAGGCTTTGGTCCTCAAATTCTTTGCTCTCAAGAACCGCTTATAAGTACTGAAGACCACAAAAGATGTTGGCCTGTATTATATCTATCACTACTGACTACATTTGAAATTAAAACTGAGGTATGTTATAACATAATACTATGATCCATTAGACACCAGACTCAGGATGTCAACATACTTCATGTAGCTTCTGGAAAACTCTACTACATGCCTGGGAGAGGATGAGAGTGTAAGGACAAGTGATACCCTGATAGTATAATGAAAATTGTTTTGATCTTGCTGATTCCCTAAAAGAGTCCGAGGAACCTCCAAGAGTTCCAGACCACAATTTGAGAATTGCTGCAAGAAAACTTCTCACCATGTGCCCAAGGAGACATGAACATAGATGTTCATGGCAATATTATCTGTAATATCAAGAGGAATGGCCATATCTTTTAGTGGAGAAATGGGTCAACTGTAAAAAGCTATAATTTTCAAATAAACTCATTTTCTACATATCAATATGTAGTTACCTCAAAACAATATTAAATTAAAAAGCAAGTTAGAGCTATTAGATATACTATAATATTATTTAATGAAATTTACATATGCCAAATATTACTGTCAATGTTATATTGAGTCCTAGTTGAAAATGAAAAACAAATATGAAGCAAATATTAAGATATACTATTTGTTCACTTTAGAGTTACAAATGCTTTTTGAACTATTAAAATTATTCTGTATGTTTTTTTAAACGTCAGAGTATTATCACAGGGTCAGGTAGCTCAGAGGTTAGGAAACCTGGTTCTATCTTTCAGGGGGCGGACAAACTCTGTCAGAGAGGGTAACGAGGCAGCCATCCAGGAGGTGGACTAGAAAGTCCATTTAAGTCCTATATTCACTAAGCATGATGGCTTATCTCTCGTAAGGGAGCTTCTTCTTTCATGGTGGCTAGAACCTGGGCAACTGAAAAACTATGGGGAAATAAATGATCCTCTGGCCTTACCCAGTAATAGACACACTGTCTAATAAGGGCACACGTGGCCTGGGCTTTTAGCCTGAATGCTATACTAATACTCTACCTTGTTCTAGAAGGTTCTTCATCAAATACTAACTGTACTCAAGGGTAAGAAAATAAACCCTCATCTCACTTTGGCATATCTCCTTCAGCATGATGATCAACAGCAGGGAGGACTTTTCTGGGCATATCACACATTTCATTTTCTGGGTTTTATTAAAACCTGAGATATAGGAAAATTAATGAACCGAAAAGCAAATTCTTTCCAATCTCAATTTCTTTTTAGCTATGTCCCATTCTATTATTTGGTCATTAGTGAAGCTTTAATTTTCTCTTAGGGAGAAAATTATGTCAATAGTAAGATATTATCAAATATTAACCATATTTAATTGGTCAGTTTCTATTAAATATCAGTATCTGTTTAAAATGTCATATTCTTTTTAAGCCTGAAGATTTATATTCTTAAATATATATCTATTGAGTGTTCTACATTTTTGCTGGCCTGGAAAATTTTAAAATCCCATCTGAAAACCAAATTCTCAGATGTAGGATTAGGAGACTCTGTAGGCAGAACAGACCCACACATTTAACAACAGGGCCAAGAATATGATATGGCAGGTGTGACAGAACCATTCTAATTTAGTTAGCTCAGATTACATCTGATAAACATTGCCCCAAATTTATCAGCTATGCTCCTTCTTTGCATTATTTTAGCAATGTATCTACTTCTGCCTATCACTTAACACAGTGTATTCAATATTCTGTTGATATGGAACAAAGGATTCATGTAGTCAGAAGTCTACAAATACATAATGAGTAAGAGAACAATTTGATTTGTTGGATAACATGATGATAAACTTCAATGATGTTTAATTCCTGTGGGGAGTTTTTGGGCAATTACCTATTGTCTATGGAATTCTTATTCTGAGGTACAGAAAGAAAAAAATGGCTGGATTTTCTTTGTAGTAACTTGACATCTGAAATTGACTATGTTTGCTTTTTGCTTCAATACAATTATTTTTATATGTATTCCTTGGTAAAATTCTACCAGCCATTTGTTTAAGTAAATTATATCCTATTCTAGGATTCAAATGATTCACTTTTATTTGAAATAGCTTTGTCTTAGACTATGAAGAAATATTAGAATATAGATATACACAAATATATACATATAAAACATGCAAATATTTGTGTATACATGCATACATATTCGTATATGTGTATATGTAATTATTATTGTCTGTTAGTATTAAATTTTATATAAAAGTTTAAGTATTCTGGGGTCAAATGCAAAACAACAAAAGGTTGTCTAACATAATATTTAATCAGAAGTTGGTACCTACATTAACCAGGGTGAGTAACTAACATTGATTGCAAAGAATAGCAGACAGCATTTGAAGTACAAGTAAAAATTTCCCCATTTGGAGATGGCATTTTATGTGTCTGATTTTAAAAAGAACTCACATCTGAAAGCTGAGATTCCTTCCCATGTTCTGTAATTTACAGTAAGTGATGAACATTATAATCACTGAAGAACAGTTGCGGCTAATCTGTGGATATTTAAAAATAAATACATGGTGTGGGCATTTTATAGCCTGCCAGTAAAGATGGTACACTTCATCAAATGAGAACTCGCTTCTTAAGCCCCGTGAAAGACAGAAGCCTCACCATACCTTCATGGGCGCCAGCTGGATGGGCGTAATGCACGAAGGGTCCACCATTGGCTTCGGCCGGTTGGCCGTGTCTGCCAACAGGCTGTGCCACTGCTGCGGGAGCCCAGTAAACTTCTGTTCTTGTGGGTCAAATCCAGTATGAACCCTGTGTTCAAAGTTGGATGGCCCAGATATTTCAATCTTTTTCTTTTTCTTCCCAAACATGATGCAAAAACCTGAGAACAAACAGAAAAAAGGCAGCCGTTCATGTCTGGCCAGGGGAAGACCACGGAACAATTTTGGATCCGTTTCAGTTAGCTCTTTCCAATTATTTGATACACCAGCTGCAAAAGATGGAAGTTAGATTTTCAGTCTGTGAAGTTAATTTCATTCGAGTATTTTCATTCTCCCCTTGCACTCGCCATTGGCTTTGGACTTGGCCATGTGACCTGCTTTGACCAATGGGCTGAGGATGGAAGGGCAGGGCATCAGGGCAGGCTGGAGGTTTTCAGAGGTACTGGTGTTTACTTTCCCTCTAATGCTGCTGCCATTCAGCATGAAGATCTCTCTGGTTGATGATGCTGCTTCAGCCCTGGTCCCAAAAAGATGCACGAAGGAGACATAAACCTGACATGCAATCTGGAGCCAAGCTCAGCTAAGAATAAAAATAAATGTTTGTAATTAAGCCACTAAGACTTTGGACTTGTTTGTTATATGATTTCATCAATGCAAAAGTTGACTATCAAATAGGGATAAGCATCTTAAAGTTTGGTATGCATGTAAAATTTAAAACATCTGCATGGAGTGTGTATCTATGTGCATATATGAAAAATGGGGCTAACAATTATATTCGCTATATGAAATTACTATTAGGATTACACAAATAAACTTTTTTATTTGAAAAGCATCTGGTACAAAACAAGTGCTACATGTACTTAATATATTCCTGGGCAAATATACAAGAAACTTAACTGACATTTATTGTAGGGAGTTGGTTGAGGGGGAGGGAAGGAAGATCCACTTTCCCTGTATATTATATTTAGAATTTTGTATAATTTGTTTTGTTTGAAAAAATGCAGCTTACCTAGTTAAACCTGTAAGTCTATATAAGTATAGATATGTAATGTATCTATACAGATACCAATATTAACTCAATAAAAAATATTTAAAAAAGCACATTTCCTGTGACTGGGAGACCTCCAAAAATCTGGATTTGAATTCCAAGTAGGTTAGCTTTTAACTGTGGTCTTGGGTAACTGCTTTGCCCTCTGAATTTATTGTGAACAGGACAATTATCATTTGGGGAAGCCTTACAAAACTAGGGGGGGAAAACACATGATATTTTGGCTTCAAGGTTGCTTTGTTGGGAAGCCTTATCTCAGCCTTCAGACATGAATAGGTGGGTTATTCACTGCTGCAGTACGCATTCCTTGCAGCATTCAACTAATTATGCACAACCAGGTGCCTGGAAACTGTTTTTCCTGAAGAATGTAAGGTCCACAATGGAAGGGAAGCTACCTGCTTTTTCATTATTGCCAGCCGCTGGCATACAGTAGTTAGTATTCAAGAAATATTTGCTGTTGGACTAAAATCACCCAGAACAGTATGTTTATTTAGTGACTAGCACCTGGGGTCAGATGTTAACACTTCACTTGCTCTCTCCTTCCCTGCTCTTCTTTCCCTTTATCCTGCATTAAAATTTCTGCTTGTGCTTTGACCTCTTATCTCTGCTTGGCAAGCAGGATCTTCCTGCTTTCTTCTGATTTTCTCAAGCTCCTGTTCAGCCTTCTATATGGATGTCTAGTCTGTTTGGGCTGCTATAACAAAATATCAAAGAGTAGAAGGTGGCTTATAAACAACAGAAGTTTATTTGTCACAGTTCTGGAGGCTGGAAGTCAAAGATCAAGGCACCAGTAGATTGGTGCGAGCTTCCTAGATAGCTGTTTTTCTGCTGTAAACTCATATGGTGGAAGAGACAACAGATCTCTCACAAGTCTCTGTGATAAGGACACTAATCACATTTATGAGGGCTCCACCTTTAAGAGCTAATCACCTCCCAAAGGCCCCCCCTTCCAAATACTATCACGTTGGGGTCAGGATTTCCAACATGTGAATTTTGGAGGTCCACATTCAGAATGGATAGATCTTCTCTTAACAGTGATTAGATCCTTCACAGCCTTCACTCACAGACTCTATCAAAATCCATCCCCTCCATCCAGCCTACTAGTTCCTTTAGACTAATGTGGAAAACTAAAGGAAGATGAGCATAAAATAAAAGGGCTCAAAAATCCTTGGCAATTATGTATGTATATATAGCTATGTATATATACATATATGTGTGTATGTATTTATACATATATAGACACATTTTTTTATTCTTTAAGCATCTTACTACTAGTAGAGTAATAGATAAAGGCCCATCAATTTTAAACATTTGAGAACACCTAAGCTGGAGTGTAAAGCAGTAAAGGAACATAGCTGTGGACATCTGCAGGAAAAGCCCTTAGGTTTCATGCCTCCAGTGCCCATGTCTTAGGTGGGGCCTTCCCACACTGACTCTGGACCCACATATGGAATTTGCTGTGGCCAATGAGACAATAGAAACCTTAACATAAGCATGAAATAAATGTGCTTGCACGTTGGGGTTTGATCTCTTTTTGCTCTTGGAATGAGCAGTGAGCGTGAGAATACGGTCAACCAATCCTGCTGGAGGATGAGTAACCATGTAGTCCAGTCACTCATCAGCCCAACCAGCAACCAGCAAACCTGAGGAGAGCCTCTGAGCTGACCAGCAGCTATCCACTAGGTGACACAGTCAAACCAGCAGATGAACCACTCAGCTGAGCTGAACCCACAGTGGCAATGAACAGTATCAAGATACAAACAAATGCAGCTGCTTTAAGCCATTTATTTTGTGGTAGATTGTTGCACAGAGAAAAGCTAACTCATAGAGAAGATCTGATTATCATCCCATATCTTGTATTTTCAGATGCCCACCATTCCTTCCCCCCGCCCCATCACCTGTTATTTCAGTCTAAGCAACCATGCCCAATTTAGGTAACTATATTACCTGTTACACAACTGTGTTAACTCACAGGAGTTTTGATTATGATACCACTGTCGGTCAAGGTCCTGGAGTGTTTTCGCTTGCCAGGAAATGACACCACATAAGTAAGTGGTTCTATACATCATCTCTCTTTATTATTTAGTGAAAACTAGAATACATTTTAAAATGTAATCTGGTCATGTGTTGGCAGGGTCCCTTTAACATTTTAATAAATTTTATGACCTTATTTAAAAATTAGCAGTTATTTTAGAAAAATCATTTGAAAAGAACTCTTTTACATGTATTCATACTTGAAAAGCACTGAAAATGTGAGATCAAATATTTTTAGAACCTGAATAGAAATATCTTCCTCTTCCTTTACTGACAGTGAGTTTCCCAGTGGTTGCTATGCCATTCATGTGAAAGTATAAAAAGGAAAATATCAATGAACTAATGGTGTTCTTGTTTTTTAATAAGACAGTGGTGGAGAGGAAACCCACGGCTGAATTAATCTATCTACACTGCATCCTCTGATACTACACAACTATAATTTAAATGGTAATACATTTCTAGAAATCTAGTAAGTTTGAGTTAAAGAGTTATAGGGGAAGCAATTTAAAATATATTTTTTTTAATCCTAAAGCAATGCTTCTTTGAAGCTCACTTTTGAATAAATGCAGAGAACCTGCATTATGTAGGATATCTACCAGCGATGGCCCTTACTTTGAGAGCAATAAGGAATCCCACTTTGGGGACAAGACAGAGATGGGTCCTGGAGATTTTTGGCACTGCAAAGCAGTAGGACACAGTAGAGAAATGAAGATCTGCTTTGTAGGTCGTTTTTTTCTCTCTGATGAATCTACGCCTAGTCTGTACCTGGCACAGTGCTAAGTGTTCAGCGTCTGATCTCACTTAAGACTCATAACCTACCTGATTACCCACCCTGTTTGATAATTCACTAAGAGAACTCACAGGATTCAGGGTATAGATGATAAGCTGTGACTTATTACAGTGAAAGGATACAGAGCAAAATCAGCAAAGGGAAAAGGCACACAGCAAAGGCTGGAGGGAGCCATGTGTAAGCTTCCAGGATCCTCTCCCCCTGGGAGACCCACAGGATGTGATTAATTCTCCCTGCATCAACCTGTGACATCATTTGTGAAACACTCTCAGGGAAGCTCATCAGAGACTCAATGCCTAGGGAATGGTCACATAAGAACCCTCTGCCTAGGTCATGCCAAAATTTCAGACTTCAGGGGGAAAGCAGTGTTCAGCATAAACCACGCTGCATACATAATTCAGGCACAGTGAGCCTTTCTGATCAGAGAATGGTGAGAACCCTTCTCAAACCCAAGTTCCCAGATGCCAAGGGTCAGCCCTGTAAAAGTCTAAGCTATTCAGTCTCATGTTGGTTAGTCCTTTTCTGCACAAGTGGTGTTAACATCCTGTCTCCATTTTATAGAAGAGGAAACAGAAGCTCAGGGTTCAGATTAGAAACTGGCAAAGCTGGAGACTCAGAAACTCAAAGCACATGATTTTAATCCCGGGCAATGCATGCTGCCCTGTACATACAGCTCTGCAGACACCCCCTGCCTTTCTCAGAAAAGTCTGTTCCCCTGGAGATACAGTTCTGCAGGGATGGTGAGCTCTGATAAGGTAACTATCAGATTTGGGAGGTTTCTAGGGTCCTCGCTTGTCTCTCCAGAAAAAACCATTCTGAGGATGAGCATAACTTGGTCACAGATTCAGCTGGGGGCTGCTCACCTGCTAGTGTTACAGGGCTCCTGGAATCTAGTCCCAACATTTCTGTTGTTGAAAACTTAATCAAATGGGTTAACCTTTCCCTTGTAGCTGGGGGAGTGGGGCTGGGAGGGATAAACTTGAGACCAGGTAAAGAACCTATGGGTGCTTAAAGGTCCTCTACCTAACTTATGAAACCCCAGCCAGCCGATACCCTGCTTCCCTGCTACCCTGCCATGGTGACCCACCCCATAAAACCATCACCCCCAGTTTCTCAACTCAGGTCAATTGCCTCCCCTACCTATTGTGTTATCCACAGTCAATGTTTCTTGACTGAAACCAGTTTTTGGCTCTTTCAAGATCTTATGGAATTAACTGCTGAAAACTAGTAAAGACCCTTCAGAATCAGTGACACGAGGTGCCAGGACAACCTTCCACTAAAAAGACAAGACCCTCGCTACTCAGCATTCATGTGAACCAGGGGCATGGAGCACCTCATCCCACTCCTGAGCTCTAGATCTACTTCCGAACAATCTGGTAACCATCTTTCTGTACAGAAAAAAGGCTGCAGTTTATTAAACTAGGTATTTCAAAACATAATGTCAACAATTTCCTAATCCCTTTGTTGCATAATTAAACACACACATGAGCATTCACCTGCCAGTTTGACTCAGCATTAGCCAAATTGTGTTCCTGGGAACACCATCTCTCTAAAAGCTGAAAAGTTTTTTGGGGAAAGACGGGAGACTCGTTCCTGGAATAGAAAGAAAACAATCATAAAATATGTTTTCGATCATCTGTAAGAAGTGACAAAAATCATAAAATAGAAGGACGATTTATTAATACAACCACAATTGGGCAAAAAATTATATTGGGAAAACAGGGGAGATGGGTAGATGATGTAATAAGGCTAAATTCTAGCTACTGTAGCAGGGATACCTAAAATTTATGGAGCTGCATGCCTACACTTGTGATGTGTATAAAACTGAAGAAAAAAAAAAAGACTAACACTGAAGAAATGTGGCAGCCTCTGGAAAGCAGAACTTGTGGTTTTCATGAGCTAGATCAGGGAAAAACTGGATTTCTTGAAGTTTTTTTGTAAATCAAGGTGACAAATTTCTCTCTTAAAATATTTTAATGCCAACCAAAACAAACACTTGTGAACATTAACACCAGTATATATTCAAGTAAAACTTCAGAAATTGATCATTTGGGGGGCCTCCCTGGTGGCACAGGGGTTAAAGTCTCAGCACTATGAAGCTATCAGCAGCCACTGCAGCATGAGTTCAGCCAGCCAGGGAGATTCCCACATGGCACAGCAGACCTCTCCTGCCTCGCCCGCTGCTCCCCTCAGCAGTGTGTTTTAGTAGTACCGCCTATTCTGCCCCCTACTCTGTCTCTGGTGAATCCTCTCACCCCCCACACCTCTGGCCTACACCCATAAATAAATAAATAAATCTTTTAAAAAAAATCATCATTTGGGTTAACATTCAGAAAGACAGTGATTTACATGCACTGCTGTGAAAAAAAAAAAAAGGGCTACCAATCTGTTATCTTGAAATTAGACAAGCAGGTGACAACCTGGGCTTCCAAATGGCTATGGGGGAGGACTAAGGGTGCTTTGGTAGCGGATGTGAAGAGGTGTGAACCTACACCCCTAAGTCATACACAGTATTGTAAACCAATGTTACCTCAATAAAATAGAACATAATTAAAACAAACAATGGCACCTGCCCATTTAGGTTCTCACCTGAGAAGAGGCAGTTCATAAAGTGTTTATTAAGTTGCTTGAGTCATGAGTAGATTTCTGATCTTGAGCCCTTTTATCCTTATTTCTACTGATCTACATTACTTGCTAAAGCTTTTGAACCCTGGCAAAGCCTACCTACTTCTGTGAACCATATCCACGAAAGTGACGAGTGGCTTGGGGAAGAAGTATCTCCTCTGAGAGTTGAATTGCACATATACAACAGGATGAACACACAGAAACACGCACAGAAACCGCTTCTGACAGATAAGACATAGCTTGCGTCTCCTATTTCTACCCTCTCTAGAATGTGTCTAAGCTTATAGGACTTCAACTTCTTGGTACAAGCTTTGTGTTCCTCAAGGTTCTCAGAGAGACAGAATAATCTATCAATGTACATCTATAAGAGGACACATTATAGGAACTGGCTCGTGCTTATAGAGGCTGAGAAGCCCCATGATCCACTATCTCCATGCTATGGAATGAGGAGAGTGTGGTGTAATTCAGTCTGAGCCCTGAGAATCAGGCTACTGATGTGTGCATTCTAGCCTGAGAGCCAGAAGTGTCAGGGATCAAGGGCCAGAGAAGACAGATGTCTCCGATAAAGAAGGAAGAGCACACATTCAAGCTTCCTTGTCCTTTCCTTTTATTCCAGTCCTCAAGGGATTGGATGATAGCCACTGACTGCTGGGGAGGACCATCTGCTTTATTCAGTTCACCAACTCAAATGCCAATCTCTTCTGGAAACACACTCACAGACACACAGTTGTTTTATCAGTTACCTGAGCAACCTTTAGGCTAGTCAGGTTGATAAAAAACAAACAAACAAACAAAAACCTGCAATGAAATGCCCCTTCACACCTGTGAGATGTGTGGCTCACATTAAAAAAACCCACAAAAAACAAAACACAAACAACAAATGTTGGTGAGAGTGTGGAGAAAAAGGAACCCTCGCACAGCGTTGGTGGGAATGTAGACTGGTCCAGCCCCAGTGGAAAACAGTAAGGAGGTTCTTCAAAATTTTAAAATTAGAGCTACCATCTGATCCAGCAATTCCACTCCTAGTTGTCTACCTGGAAAATACAAAATCACTAATTCAAAGGAACTATGCACTTCTGTATTCATTATAGCACAACTTACGAAGCTAAGTTATGGAAACAATATAAATGCCTAGTGACAAAATAGTGAATTAAGAAGATGTGGCATATATACACAATGAAATACTACTTAGATCTAAAAAAATCAGCTCTTGCCATCTACTACAACATAGATGGAACTGGAGGGGATTATGGAAAGTGAAATAAGTCAGAAGCAGAAAGAAAAACACCAGATTTCACTCACATGTGGAATAGAGAGGGGGAAAAAAAGAAATGGACCAAGCTAAACCCAAACAAACTCTAGAAATGAGTGCAAAATTGAGGAGACAAGAGGGGGAAGGAGGCTGGAATGGGAACAAAGTGGGGAGGGAACTCACTGACTTAGGGTGAAGGATGATGGGTGCTTTGATAGTGGGGTGCTGTGGTAACATACAACTGAGGAGGTGTGAACCTTCCTTCAGTCACACAGTGTTGTAAACCAATTTTACCTCAATAAAGAAAAAAAAAAACCCATCACAAGCACATATGGGAGAATTTATAAGGACATTCTTGTTTACCTAGAAAATGAAGTGACCTTGCAGGCAGATTTAAAGTCTGACTGCAGGCATGCTTGCTGGCCCAGAAAATTGCCACTAACAGTTTTTTATTCTCCCAAATACTTTTGGTTCAAAAGTCGGTGTCAGAAGTATGAATTTTATTTTCAACTTTCTTGCCCAAAGTCTGATCGGCTCTGTATATATGCCTGATGATTTTATTTTATTTTACCATTCCTGCCATTCTTTATTAGTTGTAGAGTTGGAATAATCAGTAAGAATAGTGGCATCATGACGTGAAACATCTGTAGCTTTCAAAATGTTGACATGCTTATGAGAGCTTTGGAATGAAGTTTAGTCCACAGAATATAAATTCACAAGGCAGACATTTTCTAGCAGATTTAGAATTGTTAAAGAGATACTGGAGACACATGATACAAATGGATGAACCCTGAGGATATTATGCTAGGTGAAATGAACCAGACACAAGAATAAATATTGAGTGATTCCACCCCTAGGAGTGACCTATGGCAGTCAAATTGTACTAGGAAGTAGAAAGGTGTTGCCAGGGCCTGGAGAAAGGGGAAATAGGAAGTTAGTGTTAAGGGGCTACAGAGCTTCAGTTTGGGAAGATGAAAAGTTTCTGGCAATATATGGTGGTGATAGCTGCACAACATGGATAATGTACTTAATGCTACTGAAATGTACATTTAAAAATGGTTAAAACAGGGGTCTCCCTGGTGGCCTAGGGGTTAAGTCTCCGTGCTATCACCCCTATGGCCTGAGTCTGACCCCCCCAGCCAAGGAGCTAACCCACATGGTGCAGCAGACCTCTCCTGTCTTGCCCACTGCTCCCCTCAGCAATATGTTTCAGTAGATCCACCTGTTCTGCTCTCCACTCTTATTTCTGGTGAATCCTCTCACCTCCCTTCACTTCTAGCCTCCACCCCAGCTCTTCTACACAAAAATAAAGTCTTAAAAAATGGTTAAAACAGTCCATGCTGTAGGACAGATGTTATGAGACCCGACTTATGTTTGAGAAGATCAAGGTTCCAAAGGGGAGGTGACCTGCCTAAGGGAAGCCAGGAGAGATGGAGCGCTTAGGACACTGTGGCTACACTGGGCTCTGTGGCTATTCTTATTTAGTGTCTTTTCCCTTATATACAATTTATGTCCAGAAAGTTGTTATCTCTGCTGCAGACATGCCTTCCTACAGCAGATGGGTTTGGTAATATTAAAATACATTTGTACTCCCTGAGGCAAATGGCATGCAAAGCCAGAATGACCTCCAATGGTGATGAGGACATGGTGACCAGAGAATGTGAGTCAGACCGTATTCCTGATTACATAAGGAAATCCCACTGGGTTCTTAGTGTTACCAATGTGTTTCATTTCTGTAGTTTCTGTGGAAATGAGAATAGCAGGTATATAGGGGAGAAGTTATGATTCTTCAAAGGTCTTCCATATTTTAAATTAGGAAAACACTTCCTGACTAATGAATAGGCTGGGTCACAGGAGTTTGCAAATCAACCCACTCTGCCCAGAGCAAATAGGATGTGGAATGTGTATCTCTATAAACGTCAAGGGCTGTGTTGAGTTTCCTGTGTTCTTCTAGGTGGGTCACCAAAAAATACCCAGGTCCACATCCCTGGCATATATTTTGCCTAATATATGGCAAACGAGAATTTACAGATGTGATTAAGATCCTGAGACAGGAGATTGTCTTAGATTGTCCAGGTGGAACAATGCAATCACAAGCATCCTCATAAGTGAGAGTGACATAAGTGACACAGAAGGTGGGGCGATGATGGAAGCAGGGAGATGTAAAGATAATACCCTATTTGCTTCGAATGAGGAAAGGACCACACATCCAGGAATGTAACTCCGCAAGCCAGAAAAAACAAGGAACTGGATTCTTCCCAGAGCTTCCCAAGAACACACAGCCCTGGTACCATGTGGGTTTTCATGCAGTGAAAGGCTCTCGGATGTCTGACCTCCAGAAAAGTAAAAGAATAAATATGAGTTGTTTTAAGTCACTGAATTTGTGGTCATTGTTATAAAAGTCACAGGACAATACCATCCCACCAGGACCCACCTTATGCAGTGATACCCGAACGTCTTTTGGGGGATGAGGGAGGAAATGTACTTCTCTTCTCAGTAGCTCAGAGTGTGCCAAATATCCCTCTACCCGGCTCCTGCTCCTCCAGACACAGAGGCCACATAAATGCAAAAAGATCCTCGTCTCCAGGACGGCGCTCCCTCCCTGGTTTTGCAGCTGAGCTTTCTCTTCTGGACCCCTCACAGCTCAGCACCTTAACCAGCAGCCCAGGCCTCCAGCCCTGCAGCCCTCTCCTGACACTGCATTAACACTGTGGGTCCTGTCACCCTGCAGGTCTAGATTCTGATTCCACCATAGTGCCCATGTTTCTTTCTAGAGTCTTCTAGTCTAACCTTTCTTTATTATTATTATTTAATTTATATCCTTTTCATTATTGTGTATCACCCTGTAGATTTCCCACCACCAATTCGCCCATGAACCATCAGCATAGTCCCTTGTGCTCTTTTATCCCCTATTTTGGTCTCTCTTCCTCCCTTTCCCCTGTAGAATGTCTCTTATTTGTGGTTGTCTGTTGGTTTTTGCTTTTGTTATGTTTTGTGGGCTATTTTCTCTTTCTGATTTCTCATTTGGCTCTCTTACAGTCCTCCTGTCAGTGATACCTTTCTTATTCATTCTTTCACTCCAGCCTTGGCTTTCTGAACAAAGGACAGAATGATCTAAATTCTGCTCCTGGGACAAACTAGAGGAGGGACAGACATCTGATAACTGGTCAGCAAGGGGACTTGGCTGGTCCTGCTCAGTAGGCAGTCCCTGTGCCCCACCCCCACCCCACACTCAGCCTCTGCTCTTCCCTGAACCTGTGTGTTGGAGAATGATTCCCACGACGGTGTCGCCACAACCTCCTTGTCTTTGGCGTCTAGTTAGGTTTGCCCAATGGAGACACTGGGTGAGAGGCGGAAGAGGTTTGGGTGTTTCCCTTGTTATCTCTGTGCCTGGCTGCGGCGGTACCTTCCCCTCCCCTTTGGTACTCACTGAGCTCCAGAACCATGAATTCCTCCCACTGGTCCTTTAGACCCTGGTGAGGTGGCAACTTGCTGCTGCTGTTAGGTCATGGGCGATTTCACATCTCTTTTGAACTCTCAGAATCCTGCTCACATGTTCTAGATAAAGTCTCTTAGTGTTTTCTGTAGAGTGGCGTACCTGTGGGGCTCAATATCCCCACTTACCACGACTGGCTAGTAATGCCTTCAGGTTTCTAGAAAGTCAACAAGCCACTGTCCATCATAAGGGGCAGAAATGCCCACTTGGAGTCCTCTTTAGTGCATGTCTTTGTAACTCCACTTTATGTCATAACTCTATTTTATTTACTCATTCTTGCATGTATTCCTTCATGGCTTCTATTTTAGAAGTATTTCCACTTGCCTTTGTTGTCTTCCTCCCACCCCGCCCCTTAAGCATAAATGTTGTGTATTCAAAAAGGCAAGACAGGAATTTAGTGAAATTATTTTGTGAAATCATCTCAACTATTAGAGATAAAAGAGTTTTATTAAACAATTTTATTGCCTCCTCAGGCAACCCAATTTCTTGCTAATTTAGCACTGCAAATAAAAACACCTATCCAGACTCTCTGGATGTGAATCCCAGGTCTGGTCACCTGCTAGCTCTAGGATCTGGAGCAATCTGCTTTGCCTCTTTTTGCCTCAATAGCCCCATTTGTAAAACGGAAATAACATTAATACCCTTCCTCATTGGGTTGTTAAAATTCAATGACATAAAACACAGGAAGGGGCTTACGTTGGTGCCTGGCTCATAGCAAGTGCTCAATACTGGCTGCCTCTTGGTATTGTGAACCGATTTCCTTGACTTAAGCTTTGAGGTCTGGAGTTAGCAGGCATCTATTCAAGCAAGGCAGTGGGTGAAGCGCTATCCCTGACCATAGTCGGGTGGGTGGGCAGGGGTAGTACCGTGTTCATTTAACTCCTATTACAGTCGAAGAAGGTTCCAGCATTCTTCAATCTTCCCGCTCACTGCTTCAAGGCTCTGTCCTTTGTCCCGCCCCTGGCACTACTGACAGACAACGGTGTGGATGGTGGTGGTGGCTGCACAACGTGAATGGATAGAACACCACTGAACTGTATACTTAAAAATGGTTAAAATGGTGAATTTCATGTTATGTACATTTTACAAGAATAATAATGGTGGTCGTCATTGTCATCATCCTCATCACTGTCTCCAGGAGCTTTGATCTGCATGGGAGGAAGTAGCAGAGAGGGGCCATATAAGAAGAGATGGGGCAGGGACAAGATGAGCAGAGGGTGAGTCAATCTAATCCTATAATCTTTTTGTTCATCTCCCCTTTCACCATCTCAAAGTGTTGGTCTAATAGATTTGGCCTCTAGCCTTTGGCACTGCCAATTATTTAGGGGTATTACTGAGGGGTTCGCCTGGCAAGCCCTACAGCTGAAGCGAGTAGTCAGTGTAATGGCTGGACTGTTAAGGTTTTCAACCAGAATAGAGAGCTGGATACCTAGAGCAAGACCACAGAATTAAAAATGGTTCCTTAATGTAGATCTTAAGAGTGATTCTTTTCTCAGTGACTCCCCATGAAGAGATTTTTATTTCCTTAGCATCAGATCTAGTTTGAAGAATTTGGTAAATGTCATAATGGATGTTTAAGTACTTCAGATATACCTACCCCTGTTCAGATAATTGAGGCTTAATGACCAGCCTGTCACTGACAGGAGAAGGATGACTGAGGAATCACATCGCAGGGGGATGCCGCCAACCGCACCAATCCCCTTTCAAGATGGAGTGGTTCAGACACACACCTGTCATGACCTCAGCATCAAGAAATAACATTTCACCAGGCTTTTAGTCCTGCTGCTTCTCGGTGAGCTATACCATGTATTATCCATTTGGGACTCAGAGAAAAATATAAAATATTTAGGATGGGTTCAAAATACAATCTAAGAACAAAGCTGTTTTCTGTGAAAATTATCATTATGGTGTCAAAAAAGATGTAAATGACAGAATTCCCCTTCCTCAGGTTCTTTGGGGCTCACCCAGGGGCTGCCCCTCTTTGCTACCTCCTCCCACACAGATCAAAGGTCCTGGAGATTATTATTACTACATTTTGGGTGCGCATGTATAGAAGAACTGGGGTGTAGGCCAGCAGTGCAGGGGGTAAGAGGATTCACACCAGAGACAGAGTGGGGAGCAGAACAGTTGGATCTACTGAAATACACTGCTGAGGGGAGCAGCGGGTGAGACAGGAGAGGTCTGCTGTGCCATATGTGAGTTAGCTCCCTAGCCCGGGATTGAACTCAGGCTTAGGGGTGATAGCACCGAGACGTAACCTGTAGGCAACCAGGGAGGCCCTATTATTGCTATTAATTATTACTATTAACATACCATTAATATTCCTGTAAAATGTACATAACATAAAATTCACCATTTTAACCATTTTTAAGTATACAGTTCAATACTATTTTGTCTATTCACATTGTTGTGCAACTGTGACCACCATCTACACCAATACCGGCTGCCTCTTGGTATCAGGTGAATTGGTTTCCTTTACTTAGGTTTTTAGGCAATGGGATGATAAGAGCTAGAGTTAGTAGGCATCTATTCAATCAAGCCAGGCCCAACTAGTAGATGTCACTAGGTACTTCCAATTCCCAAAAAACTGCCTCTAAGGCAGGTGGGATCAGCAAAAAGATTATTCTTATACCTGGTCCCCATTTGTATTACACAGAATCTGAACCTGTGGTCATGCTCGGTGCCTGCTCTTTCCCAACAGTTGGAGTCCCCTTTCATCGTTGGTGGATCTGACCCTGGTTTCCAAAGTCTAGCCTTTGGACTCAGTCCTTAAACCAGTCCTTGTTTCTCATTTGATCTTTTGTATTGTGTGAATCTCTTAGGTACTTTCTTTGTTTGAGTTAGTTGGATCTCAATCATATGCTGGTTCCTTCTCCTGGAAGCTTTTTCATTCCATTCTGATTAAGGAATCTGTGGCCACAGTTGGATTTATCAGGTCTATTCACTCAGTTCCACACTATTTGGATCCTTGACACTACAAGGCCACTCTGGTCTAAGTCAACTTTCCAATCTGGCTTCAACTCAACTATCTCATTTTTCTCTTACTCAAAACTCAGGACTGACAAAAGGCAGGCTTTAAGAAAAACATCTTTAAACTCAAATCATTTTCACACTGTCCATGGTGATAACAATGTTAAAACAGTAGTAAGAGAGCTTCTATAATAGCATCAACAGAGTGGGCACTTACTAAAAACATCCATAAAGTTGTGTTAAGTGTTAAGATCAAAAGCCATTATTTCATCAAGCTCTTATCCTTTACCATAAATGTATTCCCTCCCTCTGCCAATGACTCCAAATATGGAGACAGAACCCAGACCTATCTTAAACTCCAGATTTATGCATCCAAATATCTTCTTGGATTCTTCCCACTCTTGACACTCAGCAAAACCTAAATTCTGATCTTCCTACTGGCTCAACCTGGTCCATCTCTAGATATCATACCATATTGCATCAAACTGCTAAAGTCAATTCTGGAAATTCATTTTGATTTCCCCTTCTCTATCATCCTGCACATCCAATCATCACCAATTCCTGTCCATTCCCCAAATGTCCATCACATCTATACATCTCTTTGAATTTCTACTGTATTAGTTTTCTATTGCTGCTATAACAAATTATCACAAACTTAGCAGGCTAGACAGCACAAATTCTCTATTTTATAATTCTAGTTTGGAATAACCATAGTATAAAATGCACCTCACTGGGTAAAAATCAGACACCAGCAGGGTAATGTCTTTTTTTGGAGGTTCTGGAGGACAATCCATACCTTTGCTTTGCCAGTCCCTAGGGTTCCCCTAATTCTGTGGCTCTTGGGCCCACATTCTTCTCCACATTCAAAGGCAGCAACACTGCATCCCCCTTCTGAGGCTTTTCCTCATACAGAGCTCTACCTGATTCTTACTTATGCCTTGCTCTGCCAGTTTTAATTTTTTTTTTTTACATACAAGCTGGGGTACAGGCCAGAGGCGTGGGGCGGCAAGAGGGTTCACCAGAGACAGAGTGGGGAGCAGAACAGGCAGATCAGAAGTACACTGCTGAGGGGAGCAGCGGGTGAGGCAGGAGAGGTCTGCCCCACCATGTGGGATTCACCCCGGCCGGGCGTCGAACTCGCGTAGCTGCTGCCGACAGCTCCACAGCACAGCGCTCAACCGCTGCACCACCAGGGAGACCTCTGCCAGTTTTAAGGACTCTTATGATTACAAGGACCCATCTGCAAAATCTCCCTATTTTAAGATGAGCTAATTAGCACCTGTAATTCCACCTGAAGCCTTAGTTCCCCTTTGCAATGTAACCTAACATAGTTACAAGTTTTAGTGCTCAGGATGTAGACATCTGGTGGAGAGGCAACTTTCTGCCTACTGCCCCCAGTGATGATAGTTCTGCCACCATCTCTCCTGGGTTACTAAAATGTCTTTTAGCTAAATGCCCCTTTGACTAAACTTGTTCTCTCCAAACAATCCACCACTGCAGGCAGGTAAAACTCATTGCTTTGTGCTGTGTGTGTGCTCCCTCACGCCCTCTATCCTCCCCTCCCACTCTCACTCTATCTCTTTCTCTCCTTTTCTGTGACATCTCATTGACCTTAAAAATGAAACTAAACTTCACCTCTCAGCATACAAGGCTCCCTGCATCCACCCTTGCATACTAATCTAACCAAATAACATCCTCTCCTCTTTATTAAATCATTTTTTTGTATAAATATATATTTTTATTGTTATTTATATCTTTTACATTTTGTATTCCCCTTGGGTAACCTACCACCAATTCACCCGTGACCCTTTATTAAATCTTAATCACCTCTATAGCCTTAAAAACCTCTGCTCCTTCCCGCTTCTGTCTCCCCCTCTCATCTCCTTTCACTTCCCTCTTCTGGCTTAGATTACATGCCACTTCTTCAGGTCACTTTTGAACCCCAGAATCCTTCTTATGATCTCCACAGGTGCCTTGTATAGCTATTAAGCCACACAAGAAAAGATTATTTCAAATTATAGAATTAATGCATGAACACAAGCTGGTTATAGATGGTTCAAACAAAGAAGAATACAGAATAAAATAATTTTCATTCAAGAACATAACCACACTATGTACACACTCTTGTAGGACCTGCATTTTGTATTATTTAACCTAATTTGACTGTTGAGTTAAAAAAATAAAAAGAAACCTTGGCTATTTTTCCATATCAGTACATACGTCAATAATTGCTTAAAAAAATCTCCACAGCATTTCATAAGATGGAAGCACGATAATTCATCTATTGATTCCTTTATTGATTAACATTTAGGGTTTGGGAGGGACTCTTAAAAATAACATTCCAGAATCCTGGCAGATGTAACATTCTGCATGAATATGCGTAGTTTTGTGGCACACACCGTCAGATATGGAAATAGTGGGAAGGCAGGCATATTGTATTATTTGCTAGGGCTGCATAACCAAGTACCACAAACTGGGTAGCTTAAACAATAGGAATTTATTTTCTCACAATTCTGGAGTCTAGAAGTTGGAGATCAAGGTGTCATTAGGCTTAATTCCTTCAGAGACCACTTTCCGTGGCTTATACGTGGTCTTTTTCTCCCTGGTCCATTTTCTCCCTTCGCAGTTCAAATTTCTTTGGACTTACTAATGATTTCACTTTAACTTAACCCCTTTAAGTAGCTTATCTCCAAATACACAGACAATGAGAACTTCAACATATGATCTTAGAAGGGGGAAGGGATGGCAAAATTCAGCTCATCACAGTCTACATGTTTACAATTTGTAAAATATTGGCAAGTTGACTTTCAGAAAGGCTGAAACATTTTTCTCTTCTACCAACATTATAGGAAAGCAAAATTGGTCTTCCCTAGTAAGCCACCCCATAAGTTGATTTCCATCTTATCTGTGCCTGGCATACAGTAGATTGATGAATATTTGTTGGATGAATGGTCACTGGGACAAAATATTTCCCTTGTAAAGACAACTTGTGGCTTACCATATTGGCAGCCCACAGGGTGAGACTGGTAGAATGTGACAGGTGTTTATCCGGATCCTCATGTCAGGCTCTGCTTCCATCCCCACTGACACACAGAGCAGCTACTACAGGCTGGCAGAGAGCCCAGGTCTCTTAGACGTTTTCCTCGTAGACTTTGACCAATCCTTCAAAAATATTCATTAAGCATTTAGTGTACACCAAGCACTATAGGCAAAGCAGGAGAGGGTAAGATTTTGTGGAGTGATCGGGGCACTTTTTAGCAGAGGAGGCCAGGCATGTGTATAGAGAAGTCTGGAGTCAGTCTTTTGGGTTTAAATCTTGGCTCTGCAATTAACAGGCTCAATTACTTAATTCTTCATGTCTCAGTTTTCTCATCAATAAAGTTCAGCTAACAATTAATATCTATGTCAAAGGGTTATTGTGAATATTTAATAAATAAATGCCTCTTAAGCATGTAAACCACTGTCTGGCACAAAATGGACATTCAATCACAATACTGTGGGCAAGCAATTTGTGCGGAGCTGATCCAGTAGGTTCTTCTGGTCATCCCTGTGTTTGTTCAAATGTTTTGTGATCAGCTGTGGGTTGTCTGGCCACTGACTGGTCTAGGGTAGTCACACTGGCTAATCTTTCATTAGGGTAGCAGGGGCTTGTTCTGGTGGTAACAAGGTTCTGTGAAAGAACAGAAGTGAAGCCTCTTGAGATAAAGTCTAGGAACAGACACACTACTGGTTCTAGTATACTCTATAACCAATGTAAGACAAAAATCCAGCCCAGATTCAAGGAGTGGTGAAACAAAGGCCGCCTCTTAAAAAGGAGCTACAAAGTCATGTTGCAAAGGGTGTGACTTCAGGAAGAGGTACAGAATTAGGACCATGTTTGCAATCTAACACCATTAGTCACAGTGATATGTTGGTAGTGTTTAAGAACTGGTTCTGGGAAGATGGCAGAGAAGAAGGAGGCACGTGAGCCCTTATTATAGCATTTGGCAGTTTCTGTGGTGTAAATATTCTCACCATGGTTGATTTCAAGCTACCCGTATGACATCACCAAACAAGGAATTTTAAAAGAGTTTTACAATGGACTCTTACAAGCCCTTGTGAGAGAGCTCCAGCTTAGCACTGAAAGCAACCTCTGGATCTGGGGCTTGGTGGTAGCTCTCACCCATGCAGGATAGCTCATTAAGACCCCTACCCTCTCCTTAAAAGGCTAGTGCAGGGAGTTTCATGGCTCAGGAGCTGGTATGAGGTCTCCAAATTGGGTATAAAGATTTATTGGTTATTAGATTTTACATTTCTTTTTAACAGACACTATGAGATACAGGGTTGATGCTGTTATTATCTAGTTTTCAGACTTCCCAGGTGATTGAAAATGGGATCTTGACTGTGCGTGCATGTGTGTGTATACCTGCTTGTGGAGCTGGCTGGCAATCAAAATTAGACCTCCTATAAATCATAATTGGAAAAAGCATCAAGTTTAACAACATTAGACCCTGCTTTCTAATTCTTTCAGTCTTCAAGAAGATAAAAATTGATGCATTGGAAATTCACATTGTGCAAAGCAACCTTAAGTTACCTTTATTTTGCTTTATTTAGATTGGTCAGATGGCTCACACAAGCACTTGCCCAATTTTGCTCTTTCTCATCTGAGGGTCATATGCTAACACAACCTCTGGGTGAGAACATGGGCTTCACCTGGGCAACAGTAAGGTATATTATATCCCCAAATAAGATACTATCATTGCTGTAGATTGTTTGAAGACCTCAATGTTGGGCACTTGCTTGAGGTTATAGAAAGAATAAGCTGGCAAAGCTGATTACTTGTAAAAGTCTCTGCTTATATGTAGTATTACCAAGAGAGTACTGGGCAGGCATAAGAAATGTTTTCTAGCTGAAGAATACTGATCAAACCATTCAGAAGGGTTGCTGCAGCTATGAGTAAAGAATGGAACCTCTTGGGGTAATTAAATATTACAAACTCAGAGTAGTAGTAGACAGAAGAAATCAGGGTTGTTGATTTTTTGTATTTTTTAAAAAATTTTACAATATGCAGCATTCATTGCATATTGCCTTGTCTTCAAACCATCAAGCATTCTGAATAAACAGGAACTGTACTCTAGCCATTGTGTCATCCTCACGCTGAAATTAATGCGTAGAAAATCCTATCTGGGTATACGCTCACCTTCTGGCTCTGCTCCCCACATCTGTTCCTCTGGGACAGCAAGCATGCCAAAGGGGAAGGGCAAAAATAGGCTTGGTTGGTGCAGCCCAGGTCAGGTCAGCCAAGAGGCAATAATAAGCAGCAGAAACAAGAAATAATCAGCTTCTGATACGGTAACTCCCTTCCAGATCTGAAGTTGCACACACTGTTACCACAACCTGTCTCTGTTCCTGTCACCAGAGACTCTCAATCCCCAGCCTGAGTGAGAGTAATTCTGGCTTGGGGCTGGAGGGAGTGGATAAAGGCAGCTGCATGCTAACGACTTTCAAAATTACACAATGAAGCAGAAACACTGCAAGTGAATCATAGAGCAAAGGGGCTATGGGCCTGTAAAATGTGATTTGCATTCCAGTCTGAGTAAATCTACTGAATATCAAGATAATTTTAATTTGTCTCTCCATTCTTTCTTCACAGGCTCTCCCATCCAGCTTTTCTTCTATAAGTATTTTACTGAGCACCTTCTAAATGCCAGTTATTATTCTGGGTGCTCAGGACTCAGCAGGGAAGCAGAACAAAGATCACTGCACCTCCCACCCCCAAGGGGCTCACTTTCCAGTCAGCAGAGAACAACAATAAACAAGTAAGTAGGTAAATTGCTTAGTGGATTAGAAGGTGATAAGGCCTGGCAAGGGGGAAACAAGCACAGAAGAGGGCTAGTGAATGCCAGGCTGGGGAGCAAAAATTTTATACTGTGTGGTGAGGGAAGAGATAGCTCCAGAAAAGTGGTATTTGGACAAAGTTCTGAAGGTAGCAAGGGGGCACGTGATGAGAATTTCTGGAGAGGAGTTCTAGTAGGAGGCACTAGAAAATGCAAAGGCTAGGACATGTATACAGGCCGGGGGAACTCAAGAAGTAGCAAGCTGGTTAGTGAGGAGGGTGAGCAAGGGGATAAGGAGACTCAGGACGGAGACCAAACGGGAGGTCAGGCAGCAGTGGGCAATGGTCCACAAGCGTGGGCCCAGGCCTGCAGCATCAATATCCCCAGGGAGCAAGTTAAAAAATGCAAATTTAAGGGGCTCCTGACCTATTGAATCAGCAACTTGGGGGTTGAGGGTGAGACCTTGAAATCTGTGCTTTATCAAGCCTTCCAGGTGATTCTGCCGCATATTCAAATTTCAGAGGTGTGATTTTAGGGTGTCATTTGTCACTGAAGGACTTGGGATATTTTTCTCTAAGTGGAATGGGAGGCAATTTGATTGATCTGAAACAGAATCTGATTTGGGTTAAGATGTTATTATCTGGTTGTATGTTTTCCAGGTCTCATTTTCCTAGACCACAGAGGGTCGTATGTTCATGAAGAATCTGCCTCTCAATGTGGCCTCTCTGGAGCTGTATTCAGCCTCTCTGTACAGTGGCTGGACTAGGAGGAGACGATGCCCTTCTGATACCTGCAGTGGAAATCTGGGTTTGCCTGCCACTCTCTTACTATACCTCTTGAATAACTATAGAAAAGGAATTTTCTATACATAGTATCTTAAGATTTAAGATTTGGTGCCTACCTGATAAGAAACCATTTGTTAACTCAGCAAAATATTGGTAATGGTGTTTCCCATGCACAGGGCATGAACAGCACCTATAAATCTTACTGAGATCACACCTTGGTCATCCTTTCCAAGATAAGGTGATGATGTTCAATGTGATCATGGGATGCTGACATGGAACAATGGTGGAAAAGAGAAGTGCACCTAGGTGTTAACAGAAGCAACAAAATGCTTCATACATATATGGCTCTCACAAGCTCCCCCTTCTGTAAAGTGGAGCTAGGAAGTGGGTGCTCTACCTGAGATTGTATTCCCAGATCCCTAGGTATCAGGCAATGCCATGGGATTTGTCCTGGCCAACAGAATGTGGGCAGAAGTCAACTCAGTCAATTTCAGATCATTGCTTTCCTGTTGGCTGGATTCAGAGAAAGAGGATATGCAAGATGGTGGTATATTGTCAAGGTATAAGGAGCGTGGGTCCTTGAATCACTTCATGGAGAAGACACCAGGAGCACCGGCACCATATTTCATTCAAGAGGAAGAAAAATTCTATTGGGTAAGCTAATGAAATTCTGGGGTCACCTGTTATAACAGTGAGCATTTCCCTAATTTACCTGTCATCTTCTCCTGTATCAACCTATGCTGTCTGCAAATAACATCAGTATTATATTAAAAAGGAAAAAGCTGAGTGTTAGAATGAAATCACTTGCTTAGGTCACCAAGGTAGCTGGCAGCTGATGTAGGGTGCCTGTCAAACTCTTTTGACTTGTAATGTTTGTTTTTACCATTTTATTCAGTAAATCAAGGAATGAGACATGCATATGAAGTAGCAATAATGGGGATTATTAACCACCATGCAAAATTTCAGCAGTAACCCCTTATGGAAGATTGCCAATGAAGTTGTTAATAAACTTAGTGCATTTTTTAGAAGATGGCCTTGATTGTGATATATGATAGCAGATGAAATTTTACTTTTTTGACTATATAATAAAGGAAAAGCACTACAATGATACAATCTGGAGTAGTTTGGGGGCAATGTTTTGTTTTCACCAAACCTTGACTTTAGTTTAGACCTTTTGTGTTCTTAGAAGCAATTCCAGTATGTGGCAGACAGTCAACCTGGTAAATAACCTGAAGGACTGAAACACTGCCAGAATAGTAACTCCTAATTTCTGTATCTTGAAACTGTGTCTAAAATGCACTTACTGTCAAGTTTCTAGAGAGGGTTAGGGTTATTTAAATGACACTGTCAGTCTTTCCTTCTCTGTTATGCATAGTAATAGCCCTTTGAAATTCAAATCTTTAAGAAAAAAATGCCAAAATTCACTTTCTTCCACAACTTACTACTACTGTTTAATTTGGGTAGGTTTATTGCAGAACGGTGGGATTCCTGGTTCTTTTAAAATGGAGAAAGGGTTTATTCCTATTTTTATAATGTCAGAATTATGAAACATGTGAAGTCAGCAAAGATTGCTCTCCCCTTTGAAAACAGAAGGCAGGTCTGAGCTTTTGAGCCCACATTCTGCAGGCTTTGAGTGCTCAAGTAGACACAGAGTGTCAGTGTTAAAATACATTCCCTCAGTAGGAGAAGAAGGTTTTATTTTTTTAATGAGAAGAACACATAAAGCTATTTTTTTCTACTTTTATTTTTCTATACGCAACTGGCTTTCATTGCCTACTTGCTCAAAAGTCCCCAAATGGAAATTACTCATGTGTCCATCAGTAGTAGAATGCATTAAACAGTGGCACAGGCATAACTTGTTTTATTGTACTTCACTTTATTTTGCTTTGCAGACACTGCATTTTTTCCAAGTTGGTGATTTGTGGCGACCCCAAGTCAAGCTAAGTCTCTTGGTGCCATTTTTCCAATGGCATGTGCTCACTTCATGTCTCTTTGTCCATTAATTAAAACATGTACCTTGTCTTTTTAGACATATGTTATTGAACACTTAGTAAACTACAGTACAGTATAGGCATGACTTTTATAGGCACTGGAAAACCCAAAAACTTGTTTTGCGGCAATATTGACTTTATTGCAGTGGCCTGGAACTGAATCCACAACACCTCTGAGATATGCCTGTATACTTCTACAATGGAATGCTACACAGCAATGAGAAGAACTATAGAAAAATGTTTAATGAATGTCAAAGTCATACTGCTGAATGAAAAAAGTGAAATGCAAATGAGTGCATTCTTTACTCTAAGTCAGGAAACTTTACAACTCAGTTAGACAAAGGCAGAAAAGGGCCTTCCATCAGGGTCTCAGAATAAAATGGAAAGAATCCCAACAATATGTCAGAACTCTTGATGAAGAGTTCTTCTCTGGGTTCAATGATCTCCATCATGCAAGTTTTGGAAGAGAGACTCTACAGGTCCCCATCAAGCCTGCAAAGCTTTAATCTAAACTGAAGTCATCTCAGCATTTCTTCCAGTCTCTCCAACAGTTCAATGAATTGACACCCTTTCCAAGAGACATGAAAAAAGTGATCACAAGATATTCTTTAACTCCCAATGGTTTCCTAGAGTAAATCAGAACTTCTACAATCTCATCCAGCTCTAAAATCCTAGGATATGTTCATGCTCTAGAAAGCTGGACTTTGAAAATTTACAAGATGCATATTAAAATGGTTGGAAAACTATGGAAAGCTGTATGGCGATTCCTTAAACTCCTAAACATGGAGCTCCCATACAACCCAGCAATACCACTTTTGGGAATTTACCCGAAGGACACAAAAACACTAATCCGAAAGGATACATGCACCCGTATGTTCATTGAGGCACTATTCACAATAGCAAAGGTATGGAAGCAACCCAGATGTCCAAAAATACATGATTGGATCAAGAAGATGTGGTACATATACACAATGGAATACTATTCAGCATTCAAAGAAGATAAACACATGCAATTTGCAGCGACATGGATGGAATTAGAGGGAATCATACTCAGTGAAATAAGCCAGAAAGAAAAAGAAAAATATTGAATGGTTTCACTTATAACA